>JASANN010000527.1:178008-189217 GCA_031762395.1 Calameuta pygmaea | reverse complement strand
CCACGAGAGCGAGAAGGAGGGGGGGGGGGGGGAGGGAAGACGTGGAAGGAAAAAAAAATGGAGCACATGTCAAAAGGTTACTTGAGCAAAGGGAAGGTGGTGGGGGGGACTGTGCTTTAAAATTTACTTTCACGATAGAAAAACAAGAGGCTGGTATTAAAAAAAAAAAAAAAAAGAAAAGTGCTCGCATCTCTCGAGATGAATGTGTACGGATTTCCGTAGTGAAAGACCTCAACCTCGATGGCTATTTTCGAAACACTTGGAGGGCCGCTACAGGCCACGGGAGTGACCTTTTTTTTTTCCTTTTTTTTTTTACTCTTTTTATATTTTGCCTCTGCATTGCTAGTCTCGGTTACTGCGAGTAGCGAGACGTGAAACGTTGAGACGTTGAGACGTTGGTGCATTTGGTGCTGGGTAAAGAAAAAAGAAGTCTTTGAAAAGACTATATTTCAGTGCGCCTTTCCGTACTGGGATTTTCTCTCTAACTTAGCTGTCTGAAGTTAGCTCTTCGAGTTGCGAAATTCAAAATTTTCTTTTATCGTTACGAATCGATTTGAAATCGATTCCTAAGGTTTGCCTGTGTCTCTATTTTCGTTTGCGCTGAAGCCGTTTTTTTAATTAATGCGAAAAGAAGCTTCAGACGAGGTACCTCAAGACGAGAATATTTTTTTTTTTTTTGAATTTACAAATCGATTGCTAATTGTTTGCTAGAGCTTACATAAAATTTAATGTTCATTGTGACGTCACTAGCTTTAAAGAAATGCATAATAACCGTAGCGACTGCCGGAAAAGCTTTTTCTTATCAGAAGACAGCTGCGAGGGTAGAAACGATGGGACAAATCGATTCGTATCGATGAAAATGTGAATTTTGCAATTTGGCTGGCTAAAGCGAGTTTGGCCGCCTCAAATTTAAATTTGCTGTACCTCGAAATCTGTAATGGTGTAAATTAAAGTAAAACAGGTGAAAATTTCCGAAAAAAAAAAAAACGGTTAGTAAACGACGTGAAAGGAAAAAGTTTATGAAAATCCATTCTAGGGGGGCTAACTTCACACGGGTGCCTAAATTAACTATTTCTAGTAGGTGCAGCGTCCTGCAGAGGCCAGGAAGATCTCGAGAAGATTCGTCCCGGAAAATCGATTCGAATCCACTTGCGATAACGCAATTTCACGCAGCGCTGGGATCAGTAGTTTCCCTTGAATTTTCTCAGAGTAGGTTCAGATTGATGGAGAAAAAAAAAGGTAGCTTCCTCTTGTACCTTATATATCCTTCGCCTCTCCGTCCCCGTTACCTATATCTTCCCTTGGAGGAAGGGGAAGGGGGAGCTTTCGGTTTTGTTGTTCCTGCAGGAAACCGAATGATTCCTACTTTATCGACAATTTTCTCCAGGCACTGCCCCGTGTCTTCGGTTGCTGCGGAGAAATTCATGCTTCAGGATGAAGGCCTACATATAGTTACGAGTCTCGATTGCTGAGCTGCTTTTTAGGTGCTTTAGGTGGTTTAGGTGGTTTAGGTGGTTTAGGTGCTTTAGAGGCGAGGAACACAGCCACGTACTCAGAGATGGGAAAGTTTCTCTTCTATACGGAAAGCCAGAAGCCAGAAAAGCCAGACGGCATCGCGGCCAAACGGAGCGCCAAACAGCCCTTTGCTCCTGGTATTATCAACCCCTATAACAGTGGGAGGGGGGGAGAAGGGGGGCTGTTGGCGGCAGCGCAGCAGCGCTGGAAGCCCGAGGAAGCCTCGCTAGTTCTCACAGCTTTGAGGGAATCATAGCCACAGGGACTATAAGGGGCGAACCGGGATACGGCGTTGAGACGATTGGCAAAGGCGCCAGAGAGAGAGAGAGAGAGAGAGAGAGAGAGAGAGAGAATCACAAGGGTTTCTTAACTTGCTCAGTTCGTATTCATCAGTTTATTATGAAATCCATGATAAGCGACTGTCGTGCGCTCTGTGTCAGTGACGAGGAAACTTCTTAACCAGAAACAACCCACTCGTGTCTAATCGCTAGTTTATACGGTGATAGGTCAGCAGCTGCCCCTCAAAAAATGATCCCAAAGAGCCTCGTAAGCATCGCTGGATTCGGCGGTTTGCGGCGATTTGCGGTTTTGGCTGGTCTAGTTTTTGGGCTCGACCGACCCATTAGTCTCAGCGTGTATGGTCGACCGAGTTACATAGTAATTCCAGGGCTTCTCGCTGCTATCCAAACGGTAGGATTAATTTAACGTGACGTCATAACATTACTGGGATCCTTTCCATTCAGGATAGAATTCTACGTGTATCGGTCTTGCCACTTTGCCAAATTTCTTGCTCGTCCAGGGGGGGGGGGGGGGTGGGGGGACTTGTCATATATGGCTATTCCTAATAACTCTGACCAAAAGCAATTGGAGGTTATCGATATTAAGCGAGGACCGTTTGGTCCGATGACCGACTCCTTAGGTCTTTAGACATCTCCAAATGGCTCTTCGGGCCTTCAATTTTTACAAGTTGTTAGCCCTGCTGGCCACGACCACCTTACTCTCGACTTTACGAGCTATTCCAAGGATCCCAGGATCCCAGGATGTCGGACAGGATCTTATCGCTCTTCGTTTATTGGGACAGGAACTCTGCCAGGTCTCGTCTCCGTTGGTCAAGATCAGGACGTCCGGACATGGACCGACTAACCTGGTCAATGTGGCTAATGTGGCCAATGTGGCGGGACGCGCTACGGCCATCTCTTGGTATCTCTTGGTATCAGTGCCAAATAAAGGCGAAACTTTGTCACTTGGCAGAAATTCTCAAGGGTGGACATAGTTTCCTGTTTGTCGGCGTTTAATATATATATATATATATCTGCTTGCGTAATTGAGCTCCAGCGTCCCTGAAACTTTTACTCGGAAACTCCTGAATCCGATCGCCACTGCATCCTCCTACAGTCTCTTATATCCTAAGTATTTTCCCCTAAGGATTCTGAAGGCTGTTTCCAAATTTGAGGCCAATAATTGGCTCTGATCGATCACCGAATAGACGAGGCTCCTTACGAGACAGATAAAATCAAGTATGTAGATTAGGAAAAACACGCTTGGCCGAACATCCGAAATCTTCTACCCTAGTTACAGGAATGGCGACAGAGGTCATGTCAGATCTCACCCGGGATGACTGGTTTACGTAAATTGCCTCAATTTGCTCGAACGATGAAAATTCTCGATTATCATTTTCAGGAGCAACGATTAATAATGAATATCAATCGCACGCACGATCCTCGATGAATCATTGACTCGTAAGTACCAGATGTCATGGATATTACTAGCCTGTTTTTTTTTGTGTCCACCAAACGCAATTTCTACTTTTCAATTAATTCTGACAGGAAATTATGAAATTTCCTGCATTTAAACAGACACACGGGCAACGTAATTACACACACGCCGCGATATATCGATGAACTCGCTGCTACCCCCATCCTCAGCTGATCTCATCTGACGCTTCTCTCTCTCTCCCCCCCCCCCCCTTCTCTCTCCCTCTCTGGTCCTCGTAGCAGAACGCACGGTCCAGCGAAAGTCCCAGGATTCGCTCTCGCGTGAGGCAAAGCCGGTTGCGCAACAGAAAGAGCCAAACCGGAAGTTCCGCGGTCAAGGCGGCACGTTGCCTCCTAGGCTCACGGCTCCTTCCCTCCCTAGGAGTCTCGGAGGTAATTACCTCGGATAACAAGGAGCAGCTCCAGATCAGCCAGGAAATCACAAATGGCTCCTTATGGAAATGCCCATCCCAGAAGGAGAAGGACCGCCAGGATCTCAGGAATTTCGGAGACCCCGAAAGGGATGAAAGTCCCGGAAGCTCGAGCCCCGGATTAGGGATTTCCCTGTAGAAGGTCCAACCGGCCGACGAGCTGTTCAGATGTTCCTCTCGCTGATTGTCGATGCTGGGGCTTCGGTGCCGATTGTCATTTCCGCTCTGCCGAAATTAATATGATACAAAATCGACGAGACTGGTAGGTACGGTGATATCGTCTGCCAGGGGATGGTTTTGCTATACACGTATAAAAAAAAAAAGAAATGAAAAAAAGGGGCAATTGCAATCGCACCGATGTCGAATGAACCTGGCGGTTCGCCAACAATTTCCAGCCTACGTTTGACAGAACCTTTGCCGAATGATAACAACCCAACCAGCCTTCCTATAGTCTCTGGCATCGTATCTGCTGGTGTTTCAGCCCAGTGGCGGCCTCTGTTGACATATTTTTTTAACTCAGCCTTACTTCTACCATAATTTTCCTATTTTATGGTATCTCTAAAGTGCATCGATGCACCGATGCACCGATCCAGATAGCAGCTCGGTTCGGTAGAGAATGAATACGTAGCTCAAACAGACTATGGGGTAGAATTTCAGGAAAATGTCCCTGGAGAACGTCAGACTAATCGTTTCGTCTAATTCCATGCTAATCAAGGGATACGGCACTAGTGAAATCTGCAAGTCTGAATCGTACCGACTCACCCTCCTCTCCTGTTGGGATAGACCGTATAGATCGTATAGACCCGTATAGACCGTATAGAGCTGGGATAGCACAGATAGACGGGATATTTGGGATAACCAGGATAACCGGGATAACTCCTTTGGGTTTCACCGGAGCGATTGCGAAAGGATTCCTATTAACGAGATAATAGGCACTTTTCCTTCTTTTATTAGAGTTTACCTACATTTCCCTTTGTCAAAGAGAAAATTACATTTTTTAATTCCTATCTCGTTCTTATCTTCGTACCACTTCATTTAATTAAGCGCAGAAGAGAGACTGTGAATTTTTTAAATTTTTCATACATTTCTCGTCCTTATCAGTAATTTAATTTTTTTTTCTTTTGCTTTCCCCACCATTTTCTTTAACTCCGTTCTAGGAAGTAACGATCTGCGATCTTGCTCTGCGGGTTTCCCAGCTCGAAGATATAAATCGTCCAGCGTTTCACCTAGATTTTTTGCTGCCGAAACAAAAACACAGGCATAAACAGCACAACAGTATAAACGCGAAAATCGTTAAGTGCATCGTTATCACGCAACGCAAGCAATACGGAGGAGCCGAAGAGAGAGAGAGAGAGAGAGAGAGATTCGCATCTCCTTCGTACCATCGCAGATTCCACGCCTAATCGCCTTTCTTCCTGGTGTCAAACGTGCCGCAGGAATCGATAAAATTTTACGCCTCATAAAACGAAAGATAAGCGAGATAAGTTCCTGGATCCTGTGCACCGAGTAACGCAGCATCCCATTGGAGCATTATCTGTAAATCCATCAGCACGCATGATTCTTCATTCTCTTGACTCATCGCGTCGCAGCCCGACGCACCTGCACTTGCTCCTTCCTGCATCGTGGTCCTAGTCGATTGATTGAACTCGAAAATAATGACCAAGTGCAAGTGGGAACAGAATGCAGCCGGGAATGCATCCCGGGAGCATATTCTCTAATAGCGAGGGCGGTTCAATGGGAGAAAGTTTATGTCGCCGATAAATTCTGAACGTGCCGGTACCTGGGGATTTTGCTCCTCCTGGCAGAGCTTTTCCGGCACGAGGGTGGCGACCCTCGTCGCTATCGCACATCCTCCTGTTAAATCAGACTCTACAATTCTCCTTCACTTTTGCTTTATGGCACAAAGCGCCCGCGACACCTCAGTCTCTTCGATGATCCCTCAGACTCTCTCTTTTTCCCTGTAATTTCTTTTTCCTTTATCTTTGACCTGCGTTAACGTAGGTCCGGATGAGATCTTCCAGGAAGCAACCAGGACTCTTTATTTCTTCGTTGCACCCGAACGAGGCTCCCTTCTCTACCTTGGTCTCTTTTGGCCTGATCTGAACTCCTTCAGGCTGGAATGGACTAAAGGATTATTTGCTCGGAGATAGGAGGAGGTTCGCGGTGCCAGGACCGTAATTGCTCCCCCTGGGGCCTGGTCCTGTTATCATCTAAATATTCAGCTCTGCCTGGAAGATGCTGTGGTTCCTCTGTACCTCCTTTGAAATCCTGCTGGTCCTTCCTGAGATATCATTTGAGGCCCTAAGCTACCTTCTCGCCTGTCCTTTGCCCCGTGAACAGCTTCGGCGATCCTCTAGTTTGCATCAGGATCAGTTCTGCCGATTCGCTCGGATCGAGTCTGATTCAGCCTCTTTCGATTTCCTTTCGAAAAGCGCAGATTGTCACTCGGTCGCTTTCGTGGACGCAGGTAGAAAAAGAAGTTGGAAGCAAAATATATATTCTATATAAACTGTTATCAGTTACGTGTGCGACTTGGTGGTTCCGTAATCACAGGGGATATTTATCCTTGAGTGATTTCATGTGATAATCGACCATGCGGCAGAAGCTGAACTCGGGAGATGAGAGGAAAATGGAGAAGCGCGAGTCAAGTACGTGGGGGGTGGCGGGGGTGGAAAAACTCGCGTGCGAAAAAGCGCCCCGTGGGCGACGAGAGGAAGTCTGATCCGGTCTACCCGGGACGGCTGCACCCCAGGAGAAGCTCAGATCGGCTCATGCAGCCCCCAGCAGTCGCATCGCCAATAAATGCGAACGAACCGACTCAGCCCCAGGAGTTCTACATGGCAGCCAGAGTACATAGGTGCTGCAAGCTCAATGGACCAAATTGATCGCTCAGCCGGGCGTAGAGGATCTTTTATTTATTTATCGATGCACGACTTACACGTGCAGCGGAAGAGGGGGGTACTTTGAATAAAATTACAAAAAATTGTAAAAAAGAATCTAATGCTTTCCGTCACACGTTAATTTACATCCTTCTCTTCGTGTCGTCCGCCGCGCCGTTTGCAATTGGATTTGTAAATATTTGTGAAGCGCGCTTTTTTTTTTTTTTTCTTTCACCTACCTAACGAAACGCTTGACACCATTTTTGGTCTCGCGCAGAACCTGCACGCGAGCCGCGTCGGAATTTCTGGTGAAAATTCTCGTGAAATGCAAAAAATGTCATCGAGGCCAAGTTGCATCCGGAAAATAAAAAGCTGAAAACTAGCGAATGCGAAAACGAGTGGCGCTCGCTGCTCGTAAAACTTTTTCAACCCTTTAGCGCTTCCTTCTTCTCCCTCGGGCTTCCTGATCTCGTTCCACGAGGAGACGTCTAGTTCGCGAATCTACGGAGAAAAATGGCTGCGGCTTCGCCAGGACTTTGCAGCGACTTTGCAACGGGGAGTAGCTGCTCCTGGCGAAACTGGGAAACTGGGAAACTGTGGACGCGCCGCGACGCTCGCCAAGTCCTTCGACTCGACTCGTAGAATCGAGGAAGAATTCTTAAATGATGCGCGCAACCAGGTCCAGAGATTCCTTCTTCAACTTCTTCTTCTTCTTCTTCTTCTTCTTAAATTGTTCCTATGAAAACCGTAGCGAGAAGCTTTCTTCTCGTTATTCTGATTATCTGATTAAACGTAAGTGCCGAAGAAGAAGAGGCGCTAATGTTGCGTAAACCTCGTATCTCAGGATCTCAGGTGGCGACAGGTCCCTTTGTGTTCCGAAGAATAGAACGAGACCCCTCCTCCTCCCTCCTCATCCACCCTCTGCGGATGTGGATTCGCCTTTAGAGTGTCAACCAGGAACCAGTTAATTCCACGTTGCCAGTTCGAATATACGAGAGGAGGTAAACGATCTAATTAATATTCATCGCAGGATCCCCTTGTCCCCATGAGGCCTCTCTGTGCTCTTCCTGTCTTCTCTGTCTTCCCACCTGAATGATCTACTTGGAAGAGCTGCGCCGCTTATTTCCTGAATCTGCAACCTGCACTTTTCCTCTAGCTTTATTTTCTCCTCGCCGAAGAGCCGAGCAAGAGAAATCCTGAATCTCCTTGATGAGGCTGAATCGCCTGTTTAAAAAATTTAATATTAGCAGCAGGAAATTTCGCTTGTCTAGGATCAGAAGTGGCTGCTCGTCTTGATTTGTGGCAGAGCGATGGTCCTGCTTTCTCTCGTACAGTTAAATCCTGTAAGAGGATCTCTTGGGTCCTCCTTCTAGTTCCTTACCCGGTGCACTTGTTCAGTTCCTATCAGCTACAGGGAGTTTCAAGGCTCAGCCGACCTAAGACGTAGGTAGGTAACAGGAATGATGCTTCCCACGTTGCTGTCTTTCTCTCTTTCTCTGGCGCCTCGGATTCCACTCCAAGCTGCCTGGCTGCCTCTGATCCTTTTTTCTTTCTTTCTTTCTTTCTTTCTTTCTTTCTCCTGGATACTTTACAACGGTTAGTTTTACGAGTTTGAACAACTTTTCCCGGGACTAATTTTCCGAGCCTCTTCGTCTTTTCTCTAGCTGCTGCTTTGTCCCTCGATACTTTGAAGCGTCTCGCAACACGTGCACCCCATGAATGTAGTGACGTAGTCACTTAGTGACGTATGGCTGCGACGGCGACACACGAGTAGGAACACGTGTGTGGCCTTCCGCGTCTTCGCACGCATCGCTCGATTCTCATGCAAATTTCTCTGCCAAAAAGTTGCACGTTGCCGCGTCTGGCACGCACGTGAGGATCCGCCACTGGAAAGGCATGTGTAGTTGATCGGCGGCACCACGTGGTAAAGGCAAGCGACTGAAGAAGATTCTCCCAGGCTGCAGTTGCTGGGCGCTGGGCGAGTCCGCATTTTAATAGGATCGGCAGTAGTTGGATTTGCTGCGATTCGATGGAAAAGGATTCCTGTCTTATTTCCAGGACTCTCAATTTACAGTGGCTCGTTGCTTCGATACGCGCGTAGAGGCAGTTTCGACCGGTGACTTTTTTTCCGCGTCCGATTATCCACCTTTTCGACTGGCTCAGTCGACGCGAACCGCCAATATCCACGTGTCAAGTGACGTAAGGAAAGGATAATTCGCTTGACCCATATCACGAGGAGCACACGCTGAGGGAAATAGCGACGGCACGCAACTCGACGTTCATACAATTAAAAACGAGCGTCGAGACGCTTTTACTGCGAACGCGACTGGGACTGTGGCAGAAAGACTCTATAGATTAAAGTTCTCAGAATTGGTAGAGACTGCTGAGGATCTACGGAGCCTTTGTAGTCCTATACCTGTCTCAGGTGTATTTTCAGAAACAATGCACCGATGCACTTTCGGCAGGTGCAAAACGGTGTCCTTCGGAGAAATGACACATCGGTCGTAACTTTTCTCTCTCTCTCTCGTCTTCGTAACAATTCGGAATTGCAGCAATTCCCATTCGTCGTTACACGATACACGGATTCTCCAGCTGTGGAATCGTCTTTGGCACATTAATACGTGCGCCAATGCGTTTCGATGCAATTCCCAGTGCACTTAGCCCAGGTTGTCATTGGCTACCAGTGGGCAACAGAGCGACCGCTTGACCGATATCTGTGGTGGGGGGTGACTGGTAGGATGGTGGGGGTAAACTGGACACGAAGCGTGGCGCGTTGTCAGTCGTTACGGAAACGCGCAGCAGGGCGGATGTCTGCTGCCGGTAAGGATCACGGAGATTTATTTCCGTTTCTCGATGTGTGATATATTTTATTAGAATTACTTTTCTTTGGCAAGTGAGATCAGCCAACGATTCGTTTCTTCGACTTTCTTCACGATTTGACGCAGTGCTAAATATTATTTTTTCGTCGCGGTCAAGTGATGACGCACGTGCACACCTATGCCTTGGATTATTCTGGATTACCAGCATGGTCAGCTTCAAGAGCAACAACACTGCCAGGTAAAATTCTCCACGCAAAATTTAACCTGCCAGCTGTGACTTCCGTGCGCGACGATCCGTGTTGCTGGATCAAATGAATTTTCGTGATTTTACAACAAAGTTTTAACGACGCGCGTAAAAAGAAAGTTTCGATGCACCGAAGTGCACTCGCAGCGCAGATAGATAACTCTATCTTATCGACGCGTGACACTAACGATTTCCAAGGGAACATCTGCCCAGTGCCAATGCCCTCAGGACGGCTCAGCTGCTGGTCTCCTCGGTATATAGTTATACCTGCGTGCATAAGCGCATCCGCGCCGTGCGCTTACCTCGACGTGTATAATAACATTGCGCGAGAGCGTCATTTAATGCGCGCGATGCACTCGGTGCATTCGGTGCATTCGGTGCACCGCAGAAGCGCGCAGCGTGGTGCAGCACTGCCAGCAAAACCTGGTGCATAACTGCATGCGAGCTTTGCTCTTACTTTTCTCTTTATCTCTCTCGGCGATTTTCCCCTTCCCTGTTTTTTTGCCAATTTCTTTTTTTTTTTTTCATTGGCGCTAGCGACGCGCGCATCCTCTGCCCTGTTATTCGGCGCCAGCGTTACGCCGCGGAACGTCACTCGAGCGGAAGTTGTTGCACGGATGCCGTAAACGGATTTTCGTGGAAGATGCACTCGGCTTTCCTACGAGGCTACGGCGCAGCGAGAGACGGAAGCAAAACACATCGAGAAAATAATTCTCGAGTCACTCGGGCTGACTCATTCCTTTGTTTCTCTGGCAATCGTGTCGGTCCGTTTGAGTCTCTTACCGAGGTGCTACCGTTGCGTTTATCTTTTTCTCTTTTATCTCTCATCAAGACAATGCCTCCTTGATACTCTTGGGTTTTCGTTGGTCTACCGCAAAAGTTTTTTTTTTCCCCAGACGGAATTTTGACACTTCCGGCTGGGTCGGTCGGTGATCATCGCAGCGATAAGAGCTCGAGGAAACCAGCGCGTGGGTACTTCGGCCGAGGCGCAATGAGGATCATGGCGTGTTTACACGGCGCGATAGACGCTTTTTGGGGATTTTTTCTTTTTCTACGGGCTACTCAAATTCATTCGTATACATCGCGTGTCCGTGAATACGTGCAACCGGATGATCATTCTGGCAGCTGCGTGTAGGAGAGACCGGATGTATCACCCTTTGACTAATCACTCACCAGGTGAAATGTATTACTTGAACCCTAACCCCAGCCAACATCCTCTTTGTTGGAAGTCAAAAATTCCTTCGGCTCTTTTTTTCCCTCCGCGCGGAAGAGCGAGAAAACAAATAAAGAGCTAAGGGCGGAGAAACGTCGCGAAGGAATTTTCAAATGCGCCGGGAACTCCGTCCAGGAGCCCTTAGCTCTGTCGGCCGCTCCCCCTCCTTTCTCTCTTATCTGTTCCCCATAAACTGGATTACGTGGAGATTAGATAAGACACCGAATACTAGAGTTGCTGCAAGCGTAACACCGGCCATTGTAAAACTCTCGAAGCGTCTGTGAAAAACAAGAGCGCGAGGAAGTCGAGCTCGAGTATTGGTGATTGGGGGGGGGGGGGGGGGGGGGGGCGCCC
>JASANN010000527.1:133505-160819 GCA_031762395.1 Calameuta pygmaea | reverse complement strand
TCAGTGGGTTATTTCTTATTAAAGAATTCGCATTAGTTCGAATTTTCGCCGATAAGGGGGCAGCACCTCCTGGGCAAAGATAAGTGGCGCCATCTCTGAGAGAACCAGTGAACCTTCTCCAATCAAAGAATTTCGAAACCGGAACTTCAGTGCGTTATTTCTTATTAAAGAATTCAAAGCAGCTATCTTTCAATTTCCTCAACTGTTCAGTAAATATTTTTTTTCTCACGCCCTGCTTTCCCACTTTGCTCCAATTTTTATTCTAACCAAGGTAGGTAATAGATATACACTAATTGTTAAATGTAGTAATATTTTATTCGTATCGATTGATTACAATTTAATTACATCTCCAGCCGAATTAAATAAACGCAATAAATTAAATTTGAAAGCAACTCATTAAGTTAAAAAAAATTTTTTCTTTATGAATAGCTCTAATGCGTTAGAGTTACCACAATAAACATAAGTTACTCCAAGAAAAATATATTTTTTCGAGGAGTATTTTTCGTTAGTTCTGAATGATTGCGGTAGAAATTGCTAAAATTGCATTTTCGCGGGGAGCATCTTTACTTCCGGAAAATTCCGCCAGATGGCGTTGTTAAGACTTAAACGTAAGATTGGTTTGAGAGCCCTCCGGTCATGTGGCGCGACGATGCTGAAATAAAATTTGGTCCATGAAAATCGGCTCATTACCAGTCTCCCTACTCATATAATATATATATATATATATATAGAAATATTATTATATTATAATAATATTTCTTGTCCACGAGCAACGCCGTGGTCGAGCGGCATTAAATGCCATGCTCGGTGACCTCGCTATTGTAGAAAGAAAAGGAAGAGGAAAGTGAGAAAAAGAAAGAATGAAAAATTGACAAAAAGTATGAATCCTACTCAGCACACGCCAGTTATATAATAAAGGTGTCTTCGCCATTTATCGTATTTCAGATCGTCCAGACGGCGACGCCAGCCGCGTCCCTTCAGGTGCGGCGAAAGAGCGGCGGCGATGGTCCAGGGGTCGCTGCCGCAGTCTCAGGGGTGCGCAGACGAAGTGGACCCCAGGGACTTCGATCACCGGCTGCCAAGAGGCCTTTATCCGCCCCTGTTGCATTACAGGGGTGGCTCCACAAGCAGGGCTCCGAGGGTCTTATGCTCTGGAAGAAAAGATGGTTCGTTCTATCGGAGTATTGTCTTTTTTATTACAAGGGTGAGTAATCGTCCATTAAATCCTGTCGACTTTGAGTCATCGTCTCTATGGGGACCAGAACTACTGCCCTTTTTTTTAGATTACTTATCGACCGAGCGATTGTAGTTGACACGCGGTGCTTTAAAGCTAGTGTGGTTGTAGAAAATGCGTGACAAGCTAATGATAAAAAAACGCGTAAGATGTTGATATGGAATTGCGATAAAGGACTCGGACCCATTTTTAAGTACAATAAAATGGCACAGTACAGTGAAGACAACACAAATATAATGCGGCAGTCTAATCATTTACCTTTTTTCCTGGTGCAAGTTTTACACTTCTGTCTCAGCTGTCCAAGCATTCTAATTTACTTCGAACTTCATTGAAGCCAAAGGAAACTTCTTTGGCGACCGATGGCTGCGTCTTCATCGCGAAAAAACTTACCATTCGGTAAAAAAAAAAAAGAATCACTATTACCATGATACAAGGGTACAGTTCAACTTTGAATTAGACCCGACACCTTAATAGGTACAGAAACAATCAAAACTTTTCATGCATCGCTCCTGTCACGTTGCTCAATCTCAAATATTATTTATCTACTTATCTTTTATGACGAATGCTAGACTTGTAATCTAGATATTACATACATAATAAATATTCAATACTCGCCAGATCGATATATGGTATTTCACGTTATCGATGGACATTTAATTCACATTTTATATTTCTACTTCCTTTCTCACCTTTTAACGCCATACGCTTGACATACATACGACTCGTATGAAGTTTGAGCTTTTTGAAATTTCGGCGCGTTGATTTTCAGGAAGCTTTGAAAATCGATCCGACGGACAATACAGATCGAACTCCCTTGGCGAAATGTTAGAATGAATTTTCTTAGAGATTCCAGTCCAACCTAATACCACTTTTTGTCAGCCGTAAAACTCTGAATTTCCAACTCCGCCTTCGACGCAGCCATTCGCCAATTCCTCGAGTTTTAACCAGAATCGCGTATCTGGCTAATTTCTGCAATTCTGTCAATAAAATATAAAAAGATAATTAATTACCAATAGGAGATCGCACCTTTCATCAGCTGATAGAGAAAGAGACAGATTGACCAAATTTATCTGATCTTGCAGTCGCTTCTCAGCTGTCCGAGAATATTGCATTAAGCAAAAGCACAGATGGTAGACGAGCAAAGTAGAGCGTGCGAATGAGCAGCTTATAGAACGTCGAATTTTTCGACAAAAGCAGCTAAAAAAATATATGAGAGAGAGAGAGAGAGAGAGGATTAGAAACTGTCTTAGATTCTCTCTAGACTCCAGCCTTATTTCTCCTGTGTCCTAAGCAAAGAAAGCCCACAGCTTAATAATGTAGATCTGGGAAGAAGACTCTGTGCTTCAACACTGGGTATTATACTGGCCTACCCCCCCCCCTCCCTCCCCCCTCATTTCCAGTCCCAAGTCTCTTTGGCTTTGGCCAACACTTTGGACTCAGCAAGGTTTTCATTCGTCCAGAGAGGTTTGCAAACTCCGGCAGCTTCACTCAGCCACCCCTTTCGAGCATTCACTTGCTAATGACAGAGATGCCAGGGTCTCACCTTGAATCTTCGAGCTTTTGCCTTTTAACGATCTGTCCTTTAGAGGAGGTTTAAATATTTTCCGGAATTACTCGAGAGAAAGCATTTATCATTAAAGAGGCACTACTAAAGTTCAGCTTTAAACTCTCTCTCTCTCTCTTTGTTTTTGTCTCTTTTTTGTTTTTCAAAAAGTTAACTTGACACAACAAATCTTTGCCGAGCTTACAAGTTCTGACGTTGGAAACATCTTCGATTGTTTTCAGGACCCGAGGAAGAAAAACTCCTTGGATCTATTCTTCTGCCGTCCTATCGTGTCACCGTCTGTAGGCCAGAAGATAAGATCACAAGGAAATTCGCATTCAAAGCAGAACACGCCAACATGAGAACTTACCACTTTGCGGCCGACTCGCGAGAGAGCATGAATCAATGGGTGAACGCCCTGACACTGGCGACCCTCCTCCAGGATCCAAACCCGTGAGTATCACTTGAGCGTCAGCTTGCACCACTCGGAATGAGCTTTGCGCAGTACAGGAGATGGTTATGCTAAAAAGAGAGAACGTAGGAGGCATGACAGGGTACAAGGTGCAGGAAGGGAAGTTAAAGGGCGAGACAATTGCCAACCCGAATACGGACAATGGAAAATTCCCTTTGCTGCTCCGTCCTAAACTCGGCCAAGCCTTGTGCGCTCTGTACGAATTCATTGCTGAACTCGCAGGCCGACCATCCAATTCATTAGTTAGTTTCAAGAAAGTTTTCAGAGTCCCGTATGAGCTTTAGTTGAGGTAGGTCCTTGACCAGGCGACCTGACCAACGAAAGAGGAGCTCAACCTGGCAGCCATCCCATACGGCTAAGGGTTGTCCTGTTCTCCAAAAGAAACTTCCTTTGCAGGTCTGCTGCTGACGGAGCAATTGCGCTAGACATAGCGGGGGGGCCTGCTGATGGCGATAGAAGCGCAAGACCCAGTGTGTCATCGATATCGTCAATTTTAAATCAAAGCGCCGACGACAGTGACTCTGGCTTTCATGGGTTTCAATCCAGAGATGATCCTAGTCACGCATCCAACAACAATTCAAGTCCCAACAGTATCAATACAGTCTCATTTCCAAATATAAATAGCAACAATAATGGGCCTGGCAACGGTAATAATAATGGCCATGACAGTCAGTCCCAGCAACAGCAAGTGGCCAATGGCTGGATGCAACCACCACCTCCCGCACAGTACGCGCAGCCTGGACCGTCTCAGCAGCAATATCAACAAAATGCGCAAAATCACCAAAATCATTCTCATCAACATCAGGCACTGTTGCATCAGCATTACCAGCACGGAACACAGCACAAGCATGCTGTTACTCAACAGCAACCAGGTCCCAGCAACCAGGTCCAGACTGTCCAACCGATGGCCAGAAATTTTGGTCAATCTCTCTACGCGAATGCTCCGCCGAAACCAAAAAGACTCAACAACGATGGGTCCAACGAGTATTCGACCCCGTCGCCAGATCCTGATTACAGGAAGTCGCCAGTCTCTCCGGATGCCAGGTTGACCAGCAAGAGTCCAATCTCCGAGTACGACAGGAACAGTCTCATATATGGTACCAGGCTAACGCAGCCACCTCAACAATCCCTGAGAACTGACAAATCAGGCTTAAATTATGGGTACAGTCAGCCACAGAATACAGAGCGAAGAACCCCCGACACTTACGGTAGAAGCATAAAGCCTAGGAATCCTCGAGGAAATGGCGACTACGAAGATGTTTACGCAGGAGGACCACAGCTCTATCAAAGACCAGCTGGTCCTGTCGGATACACCAAAGGCCAAGCCCCAGCACCTATACCCATTCCGGTTTACACTCAGCAACATCAACAGCAAATTTACTCCACAGCGCCACCTGTTAGCGGTAAGATCTTTAGAATAAGGAACAATCTTATCATATCTTTGATGTCATCTAGCACACAGGCACGAGTAGTAGACATTACCTTTTTTTTTAACAGCCATCATGCGACAACATAGAGCACATCCACCACCTCGACCTCACAGCGCAGATTTTCTGGAGTACGAGGCTACCAGAAGACCCCAGCAACAGGCGCTTCAGCAACCTGGTGCTAATCGTCCTAATCAGCAGCGAAGACCACAGAGACCCAAGTCCAGTCTAGATATAGTTAATCCCAGCGACGTGTCGGCCAGCGACGGTTACTTCTATTCCGAAGAGCGGTAAATAAATCCAAGTCAAACAAAGAATCCAACCTGATAAAATATCCTCAAGTTCAGTATGATAATAATTCTCATTTAATCTTGATGGATGCCGTTGCAAGATACGCTGCCCAGATGCGACAATCGGCAGTCTACATACATCAAACTCCTCAGCATCATCAGCAACAGAGAAATCAATCTCTATCGCGAGCAACTACCCCATCGAAATCGTCCAGCAATCGTGAGAGAGATCAGGATCTTAATGACAATAGCTGTAACATTCCAAGACATCACCAAAGAGAGCTGCTGCACCAGCAACATATAATATCGAGTCAGCCACTGCAAAGGCAGACGGAGTAAGTACCTCTGTAGAATATCCTAGTGGATTCTTAATTAACTCCAAGACAATTAACACTATTCTCTATATTCCTAAACCTAGAATATCAAACGAAGCGCTGTTGAGAAGATCGTTACGCGAACGCAGTTACGAACCCAGTGCACGCGAATTGCTGCTTCATGGTGAAGCTGGTACAGTACCACGCCGGATATCCCGCGAATACGAAGCTTCTTCCAATGGACCGAACAGTAAAATCGTAGCACTAGGTGGCAACCAAGGTATTCAGCTTCCACATGTGAGTCCATCGGGTCAGGCAGCAACTAGACGATGGAGCGAACAGCAATTCGCGAGGTCGGCGTCGGCGCGACTACCCAGGACACGACATCCGGCAGCAATGGATCGTGAAGATGACGATTGCACCGAGCGATCGTCTGGACAAGATTCTCGCGATGGCGAAAGAAAAATTCAGCAGGTGAGCTCTTGGTTCTTCTTTTTCTCTCTTTCTGCCTTTCGGGCTATTGACTCATAACGTAGGAACGCGTCAATGGCTGCCAGTACGTTCACTGACTCAGGAACCCATTAATGAGTTCTGAGTGTTCGACTAGGTGCTGATTCACCGCAACGTGCCTCCACCTTCCACCTTCGAATTATAACATTTCTCATACCTGGTCTCAGTATGTCTTCGGTGCATCGAGGTGTACATTGTCCTTCTCTTCGTATTCCAGCGTGAAGAGTCCATGAAGAGGTTGCTGGAATGGAAGCAGCGCATGCTGCAGTCGCCGCTCACTAGGAAGCCATCAGGATCTGCAAATAGAGGAACAGCACACAATGAATTGTCCAGCTATTACAAGCAGCAGGCACTTCTGGATCTGGCGGCGCACGAAGCCTCCGTCGCCGAGGGACGGCACTGCAGGAGGCGCGAAGAAGGTCACAGGGTCCACGTGAGGAGCAAGAGCACCGACGGAAGACGTTCTGTCACCAATGTCTCAAGATACAACAGCTACTCGAGCGACGACGAAGGTAGGGATAGCTCCTCTTCGGAAGTCATCATCTAGAACTATTTCATCCGCTTTTCGTGAGTACCAAAAGGGACATGGAATTATTCCTAGGGGATGCTTAAGGATTTTGTATATCCATCAACTTTCCATATCCCCGGTTACTCACTGCTATTCGCAATTCTATTGTAAAACAGTCGGGAACTCGATTCTACATGTGCCGCTATTCTTCGTCGTCGATTCTGTTATCTCTGTCCTGTTTGCCTTTAACCCGTAGACATAGTTTGTGTATGAGCATTTCGGGTGGTGATGTGCCCTTATCGTCTACCGGATATTGTGGGTCTGACACTCGTTTAGAAATAATACGACTAATCAATTCAATAATTAATTCACGTCAAACTAACAGAGCGAGTTTCTCGCGAAGAAGACATATCGAGCAAACAAAAGAAAAAAAAGAGAGAGAGAGAGAGACTGCTATGACGTAATAAATATAAAACAAACAGAAGAAATGCAGCTTTACATTGAAACAAACATTAGTACTCCACCATATATGGTTAAGATAATTAAAATAAGAGAAAAGAGAAGAATGAAAAAAAAAAAAAAAATCCTACAAAATATAGGTATGTAATAAATCTTCACGTGGGACTGGGTCTCTGTTCTCCTGGTACTGCTGCTGGGTCTGGGCTGGTGAATGGAAAGATTAACAAAAACTTACCGTGTTAAAGAACGTGTTCCATATGGACCGGTGTGGATGCTGTGGTGGTATCAGGCATGGCACGTTATTATCAAATTATTTCACTAACACTGTCGGCCATGGTCTACGATATGCGGCTCCTGAATATTTGAGAACCCGTTCTCGACTAACACCTCGAGAGTAATCTCTAGCGGCGCTACTCACTCTGGCTAAGATCACTGCACACTGACCGACCATTTAGAAAATTACCTGTCTTCATCCCTACCATTGGTTCCAGTACCACCACTCACTACTACCAGTGGCGCCCTCTCTTTTGATATCAATGTACCACTACTCTTCCGTCACCTATTCTGCCATCTATTAAAAAATTCCGTTACTACTCACTGTGTCACTACTTCTGACGTCGTTTCCCATCACTGTTAGTATAACATTGTCAAAGTCTAACTACCTACCTACTGCCTGACGTTCTACAGGATCCTATATAGAATCGGAACTGTAATCTCCATAGGGGTGCTGCTGCCAGGAGAATTCAATGGTCGGATTATAACTACGTATACAACGTGTACTCTACTGAAATAGGGGTTGCTGTTCGTAATAACCATTGGACGTTCGCAGTTTCATTACAGCCCTCCGTTTCATTAGAGATTTCAAAGGGAACACTCTATAGTTTCCAAGAGGTCATCTCTCTTTCGATTATTTTCTTATTTTAATTTTCATTCCTCATCCATTGTCCTTTTCCTCCGTCATCCGTTTTATTCCCATCTAACAACGTTCTCATTCACGTAGTGGTAATGTTGGTACTGCGGCTTTCCTAATATCCTACAGAATCATATTCAGCCTTGAAATGGACAATGGTTGTGCAGTTGTCTAAGCGATCAACTAATAATGGGATTGGCTGTAACTGCTTGGCTCTATTTGGTACCCTGGAAGTTATTCTCATCGTGGTTCATGTAATCGTTGCCGTAACGAGAACGTTTCTTTGGAAAAAAATCAGAGCTGAGCGACGTCCGGAGGAAGCGCACGCGCAGACCCTCGCACGCAGCCAGGAGTCCCCGGAACGTCCTCGAGGATCGTCCTGTCGGCGCCACATCTTCCACTGGTACTGTCGGCCAGGATCGTGAATCCTTTGGTCCACACGCGAGCTTGGATCCTATCAGGGTAACACCGAGTTCCTCGAGCACTGGGGCTGATGATAAACATACCAGACGCGTCGGTACTCCCAATCCTGGTGGTATACCGCCTGACGCCGGCTACGAGGAAATCAGCTTCTCCGTCGCTGGTAGAAACGACTTTCCTTATAATTCCAAGACTGAAAAGAGACGAGACGTCGCTGCTACTAGTTACGATAACCTGAGGGCGAAGAATTTAACGAATAAGAAACCGTCGGGAATACTGAAGACACCCAGTACATATTCTTCGAGCGATCAGGCTTTCAAATCCGAGGGTAGACTCAGCACGCTAGCCGGATACATTCCTAATGAATCCTGGCGGAGTTCGAAGAACGTTCAGTGGGATTCCAAGGAGCATCCTGAGGATAGGGACGAGAAGGAAGATTGGGATTCAAAGATTGACGAGAGTAAGGTCATTAAGGAGTTCTCGTATCAGTATATAACACCGGAGAACGTACCGGATGTCAAGAACGATACGGATCATCTAAGACAGGAGACTATGAATCTGGTGCAGTCGCGGATAAGATCCTTCGAATCGAGCCTGGACGAAAGCAGTCCCGTCAAGGAGCTGCTGGCTATGCAGGAACCTCTCAAGGTCTCACCACCTCAGGCAACGGAAGCTCATGTCTCACGTTTGGACTCCAGCAGAAAATCGGCTTCCGTGATTCGTGACTTTGCCTTGGGAGAGGCCGAGCAACGTGCCGACCTGATCGAGACGACTGTGACCGAGGACGGTCAGTCGCAGCAGATCCAGGATGGCAATAATAAATCCGTTAAGGATCTTCTGGCTGACTTTGAGCGTAAATCAAGGCAAGTTCGACGTCAGGAAGATGAGAAGAATGAAGAGATCAAGCACAGGGGTGTGTTTAGCGACACTGAGACTCTTCTGTATGATACCGGAAGTGAGCTGGATAATCCTGCGAGGAGCGAGGAAGACGAAGAGGAGGAACGACGTGCACGAAGAACGTCAGAGGCATCGGAAAGCTACACGGGGACCATAAGAAGAAAAAAAGACATTGCGGATCGTAGAAGAAAGAGGAAAATTTCCAAGGGTAGTACGAGCGAGTCTACTAAGGAGCTGGATGTGGTGACTACTTCAGGATATAATAGGTTGAGTATGACGGAATCCCTAGTAACTCATGATGATCAGTTGTCCGGCGAAAGTACGACAACGAGTCCCACTTCAAAGGCTGAGGATCCAAGTCCCGAGGAGCACTATCTACCCATGTCACCTAGGAAGGCCATTTTGGATCCCAATAACGACGACAGACCGAATCCCGATATGATGGAGAGCCTCTTCGCAAACTTGAATCACGAGGAGAGCTCCTACGTCGAGATGACGCAGAACGGTATGGGACATTCACTTCTGGCACCCGATGAAAATGGAAGAAAACACGATTCGGGTGATTATTCAACGCTGGACACACCGCACTATGAGTTTGTGTGCGTTGCTGATAATAAAATGGAGCCTGTTTATATGGAAGTCAGTCAATTAGCTGAAAAGGAAGAAAAAATCACTCAAAAGAGGACATGCCGGAAGAGAGACTCTAACGGGGAAGCAACTTCAACACGATCGGACCTTCCCGATATCCTGACCACACTAAAATCCGACAGTTCCGACGCCGATGACGAGTCTTCGAAGGATCTTGACTCTCTGGATGCACCCAGGCATCCGCGATTTAGTCTCTCGGACACTTTCAGACCAGCATCGTATTACCTGGGTGCTAGCAGAGCCTTGATTGCCGAACTTCATGACTCTTCGGATAGTGAGCTGGTCTCGCCACCTCCTATACCTACTTCACCACCACCATTGGAAGATCTAGATTCTCTAGAGCTACAGGACAGTCTAGAAGCAAAGAAGGTATCTCCTCAGGTCGCAGTAACACGAGACAGTTCATCGAACAGAGATTCACCAAAGTCCTGGAATAAGGCTGCACCCCAAGTGGAGTCGCATCGATCGCCATCTAGATTTTCAGACGCCACGATAAGCTCTAGCTTCAGGGACAGTCGGATATCTTTGGGAAGTGCATCAGGAAGTGATTCTGTCGAATTGAGAAACCCGGAAGAGGAAGCCAGACATCGACAAATGAAGAGGAGACCAGTCAGCGACGAGGTCTGTGGAGTCTTGGACAGTCTTGACGAACTAGAGTCTTTAGGAAGCCACTTAGACGGGGTCGGCGTCGATCTGGATCAATACTTCAAGAAACTTCAAGCTAGGGATGCCTTCAACGTGGACCTCTACGCCAAGGACCTTAGTTACAACAGTATCTACGGTTTCAACGAGAACATGATTGTTGCTGATAAGCTGCAGAAAACGACCAGTCAGGAAATAGCGAAGATGAACTTGAATTCTACCACTCTGGACCAACTTTTTCGCTATGGGACACGAAGCAAGACCAGCTCAGCAAGCAGTCTACCGTCGATGAGGGTGAGCGACGCTCCACCTTCGCACCAGCATTCCCAATCATTCACAGGCGACGCTCACTACGAGAACATCGGGAGGTTCTCGCCCCTGCGAGGTTCACCGGCAATAAGGTCAGACACCGAGCAGACTGTCCAAGAACATTCCTACAGGATGCAGAAAGGTTCCCATCATGGATCACTGGTCGCATCTCACAGCAGAGACTCAAGTTACTCTCTGGCATCAGGCGCAGCATCGATTTCCACTTCCGTTGCTTGTCAGCGACCTGGTAGCGGTCAATCCTCCTCGATGCCGCCCCCGATAGGTTCTCTCTCTTCGGGGAATCACGCTTTGATCAGCAGCGCCTTACAGTCACCAAACTATTTAGATCAAAGAGTACAACAGCAGCAGCAACATCATTCCAGGGAAGTAAGCCAAGATTCGGCAAGGTACTCCCTCTCATCCAATCATAGATCATCATCGAGTCAAGATTCCAGTCAGTATCCAGCATCCACGTCAACGGTAAAGGCCAATCCACAAAGTTCATACTCTTCACCAGTTCAACAACAATTACAAAATGATCAGTCAGCTCCTTATTACTATTCTGATCTTCAGGCAGGTGTGAGCAGCGTGGACGCGCAATTGGCAAGACCCACGCTAGTCCATACTTCGCGTTTGCCACAATTGAATAATCAAAGGGGCGACGCAACTGGATTGAATAAAAGGAATGATATCGGAAGGATGGTAAATCCAATCCCGAGGCAGATGCCAAGACAAATTCAGGTTGTGGACATAGACGAAGCAAGACGTATCGCAGCGGAACTCAGGAAAACGTCCAGCCAATTCCTCGCGGAGAACAAAACTGGTTTGGTTGACAAGAGAAACTTCTACGAGGCCGATACGCTCAGAAGAGTAAAATCCACCGACCCTCTACCAGACATATCCATGCCAGACATCAGCACTAGGAATTTGTATCCACACGGACTCAGGGATAAGTCAGGTAGTCAAACCCAGATCGGCGCAGGTGATGAAATGGAATTCTCAACGCCCCAGACATCCCACAGAAGGTCGCGTTCCTTGGAAGGTCTTCTGGATGATGTGGGTTTACAAAATTTAGTAGAACAAAGAAATCGCGCTAACAGACAGGTCATGGATCAGACACCGGAAACCTCTGGTCTTAATGAAAGTTCAGGATACTCTAACAGGAGTCCTGAGAATTCCTTCGAACCGGAGGATCCTTGGGAGCAGGATACCCTTTGGCGGGAGAGTCTGAGAAGAGTCAGTCTGAGACACGCACGGTCCCTGGACAACCTGGAGAACCCGCAATCCTCTTCGTCTAATCAAGCTACCAGGATGAGTCTGGAACCCAAGACACGACCCAGGATAACCCGTGGTGCCACCTATGTGAACGACAGTATAGTCTTAGGTCAGAACTCTGACGAGTCCGTCGATAGGCCACGTGTGAAACGCCGAAATCCCAATAAATCGGAGGAAGATGAAGAAGAAGTCGACGAGGACAGACTACTCGAGGAAAACGATGAACCCTCTATCGATGAGATCGAGGAAGACAGAACGTACGAGAGGCTAGCGATGGACCGTATTGGCAGCGCTGGCTACGTATGGGATCCTGAGAACGAAGCGTACCGTAAGTCTAGTCCGGAAGAAACGAAGCATTTTTTAGCGGAAGGCAACCTTCCCCCGTCCGCGTCGAGGGCGGAAATGACCAGGGCGTCTACGTCAACGTCCGCGTCCTTCGAACTCGACCGGGAGAAACTTCGCCAGTGGGACCTCCTCTCGAGCGCCTGCTTACTCCAGGAACAGCAGCGAACCTCGATGGCGGATTCGGGGCGAGGGTTGCCAGCAATAAGTCGAGATCAGTCCTCCGTTTCGGATCTTCATCAGGAGTCAAGGGAGAAGCGTTATCAACGGTTAGAGGAGAAAATGGAAGACCGACGACGGCAGCTGGATCAAGAACGGGAGGAGGATCCTCGTCAGGATCTTGGGGTGGAGGTCGAGGAGGAGGAGGAGGAGGAGGAGGAAGAAGAAGAAGGTTATCGCCATTTGTTAATGGAAATGCAAGATGCCGAAAAATGGAACCACTCGAAGACGTTATCAGGACGCAACGAGGACCTTCTGCACGAGACTCCAGATCTTCGCCTGGATTCGCGGATTCTCAGGATACGGGAGGATCGTCGAGAACAGGAAGTCGAGGTAGTGGAGGAGGGGGAGGATGTGGAAGTCGAGGAGAATTTCGAAAGGGAGGGTCGCAACGGGGCTGCAGGTGAGTGGCTCTTCGGGAATCCTCGAATTTTCAGAAAGTGACGTTTTGAACGCGCACTCTCTATTGCTCCTGTATAAAATTTTTGAGATTTTTGACGGGCCGTGTTTCCATTTTTGAATTTGGTCTCCTCGTCGTCATCATCGTCATCCTCCTCCTCCTACGTACCTCTTCTTCTTGTATTTGTCATCCTGGGATACGGAGCGATCGTTTCACACTATGTACCTGCTATGGATTTTTTAAAAATATTTTCCCAATTAAATTGTCGAGGCGCGTTCCAACTCGCCACTCAAATCAAATATTTGTTTTCAGTTAATTTTATTTGTTTGCCGTTCGCTCCGCCATCCTGTTTTAATCTGCAAGAGAGAATTTCTTTTTTTTTTTTTTATTTTCTTTTCAAGATGATAACTCAGAATTGGAGGATTGCGAGTTGGAACACGGCCCAAATTCATGCGAGTTCAGTTTTATGAAACTTTTTCGAAATTTTTTTGTAATATTTCTTTTTTAACTTCTAAGCGACTCGAATCTACGTGCGATTTCCGCAAGTCGTTCTTACCATTTAAAAAAATATCAAATGACCAATATTTGTTGAATTTGCGAGATTCTGATAGAATAGTCATTTGCGAATTATATTTTTAATTTAATTGTACATAATTAACAAAACGTGGACAACACCGTAAGAAGAGTGAACCGCCACAAGCTGTACATATGCCGATTAGAAGATAGTAATCTTGACTGACAATACATGAAATTTATGACATACATCGAAATTTGACTTTTATCCAATTACCAAAAAATTTCTTAAAAATCCCAAAAAGATATACTTCAAAAAATTATCGTGCTACGAAACCGTTTAAAATCCTTGAGAAAAACTTGATCCCAATCGACCACAGGTCCGTGGAAGACATTTTGGCGGCACGCGTTCTAGATCCAATTTTATCTTCTTTTTTTTTTCTTGAAATCACCATACCGGCCCGGGGCTATGACCCCCCCCCCCCCCGCCCCCCAAACGAAAAACGAAAGAAACCATGAAATCACCTTTTGAGCAACCAAACGCGATCTACGAGAACGACGATCCTCGCCCACCTACTGGTCACTCCGGTTTCCTTTCGGCATAATAATAAGTTTGTTCACCTCCTCGGCCTTAAAACTATCTTCGTTCTCAAATTTTTTTTTGCCGAAAAGATAAAAAAAAAGCATTTGGAAAAAAAATCACGAACGTTGCTGCAGCGTACGGGGTCCCAAAAAGTAGGTTGACATTCGATCGACTGTACCATCGGAATAAACGAATACAGCACAAAGTTGATCCGTGGTTATTTAAAGGAGTCAGAAACTAAAGAGTCATGGTGGAAAAATTTCCCATCGAAAATTCCTGAATGCAAATGCAATTCACTTTGTCAGGTTTTAATAAGGCAGCCATTACTGCCTTTATACCAGAGTGCAAGAGAGTCCACATCATATCATATGATAATACAAATCCAGAGGTCTGGCACACGTCGTCCGTCCGTACCTACTCCGATGTTGGCCAACTGCTCGTTATTTCGATCCAGGATCATTAAATATCCAAGACCGTCGGCTACTGCTCAACATAGACAGTCCCTTGGCAAGTGCCAGTCGTTTTCTACCCCAAGACTTCACGTCCATCGATCCTCCAGGCACCTCCTCCTCAGGCTCTATGGTCGATCCCCAAGAATCGCAGGTGCGCGCCCAAGAGAAGAGAGAGGAGTCCTCCCGGACGCGGGAGGAGGGGGGAGGGGGGGGGGGTCAATCAATCAAATTTCGAATTCGACAGGGTCAAACCGAATCAATTTGAAATTTGAAAAAAGTACCCGAAACCCATGCAGCTGCAAGTTCATTCAGCGAGGCTCCCACGTGATACGTACCGGAGCCTGAGTCAGGAATTTCAAAGCTGTGATCAGGAGCCAAGGCTGAAAGAGATAGAGACGGGGAGGGACTTTTTTTTATCAGATTAGGGCCTAATCAAATTGCCGTGTAACTATATATATACATATTCGTACGTGTAGGTGTATAGATACAACACGAAGCGTGGAGTCTTATTGGGGAGTTCCCGAAGTATTTCTATAATTCACAGGGTCGTTGCTACCCCAATGAGACTCTGATGAGCTATGGTCTCTTTTCGTAGTCGGTCGAGAAGGTGCTTGGAGGTGCTTGGAGCGGTCGGACTGTGGTCGGAGTAGGAGTCGGAGTCTCGAAAGGAGAATCGAGCAGCTGCCAGTCAGCCGAGTCAGAGCGGAGCAGAGCGAGTGGTTCTGGAGTCAGAGGAGTCAGAGGAGTCGAGTCAAGCGAGTGGAGCGAGTCAAGCGAGTAAAGCGAGTCAGTCACTTCGGGGCAGCCCGCGGGAACGCGCAACGCGCACGCCGTTGCACTTGATTCGATCAACGATTATCGATTGGGATTAAAGAAAGATCTCTGGGGGAATAAAAAATATAAAAAAAGTCAATGCACCCACGTGTTCCATAAAATGTTAACCGACGCTTCTCTCTAATCATCTGATGCGCAAAGTGTAAGATAGTCCTACGTGGATTTTGGGGCTAAACTGAAAGATCTTTGCTCACGATGAGACAAGTGGCTTCGGCTGGTTCCGGTGGAACCTTCGGCATCGAGGATCCAGTGTGTCTTGTGCTTTTTCCTGGTCTCGAAGAATTTTCTCTAGGAAAGGATTAACCTTGAGGATCTGCCATGGGTGGAAAAGTTGGTCTCATATGTGGAAGCTGCTGGTCGGGCAAGTACAGTACGTATGTGTGTCCCATGTTCTAACTGTACTATCGATTCCTCGTCTTATCAATCCTATGGATTGGCTTTCTACGCGATCGGTTAAGAGTTTAGCGACTCCAGATCAGTGTCAGCTGATATTCGCTGGGAGCGAATCAAGATTTTTTCGAGCGGGAGCCCAGCTGGACTTTTCGAGTAGATTCGATAAAAACGAAGAGACGCGTCCGAGCGTCAGAGAGAAATGGAGAAAAAAATATAATAAATTTCCATGCGACTATAATCGGATCGCGCGCGAATTCCTGAGGCCCGATTTAGCCGCTGCTGAGCATCGGGGGGGAAATACCAGGCCGGTCAGCAGGTCGAGCTGCTCAGGCGGGGGTCCCTTCTGCGCGTTTCTTCAGATTCCATGTATTCTCTTGTTCGCCAGAGCTGCCGCCGGAGACAGAAAGTGAGGAGGGAAATACAGGTTAGGCTGCACGAAGCCAGTACGACGACCTAGTGTACAGTCCGAGGAAATAGAAATTACTTGAAATCGATAAGCCCCGAGCGATAATGGACGACGCGCACTTCGATTGGCTGAACGGCGCGATTCCCGCACCGGGGAACAGCCAATGTTAAAGCGTAAATATATGCTCGCGGGCAAAATTGGCTAAACTAACTAAAAGCCCCGGTGATTATCCACTCGGGGAATTTAAAGAGCGAGAGCGTAGCGGAACAACCTATTATTCTGCGAAGTCACGAAACCAAAGAGTCGGCGCGCGGTGCGATTCGCTAGAGTTTGCACTTACGCAGTTACGCACTCGCACTCGCACTCGCTCCTCTGCGAGGAGCGTTAGGAATTTACGGGGGAACGTCAAAGGCAGTGGGCGGCCACATTAAATTTAGAAGCACGCGTGAGCGAACTCCAAGAGAGACGAGCGCAGTGCTAAGTGGAAGATGAAAGCGAATCAAGAACAGCGAAGGAGCATTTTGGCCACCTGACGGCACCAAACCAAAAACCACTGGAAGAACTAAAAGGGCCCGTGCGGGTCCAGTTGCTGGGCCTTGGCTAGATGGTAACAGGATCCATAACGGGTGTCACGAAAGCTCGGGAAACGAGGTCGACTCGGTTTACCGCATGTCCCAAGTTGCAGTCATCTACCGCGATTCGTGCCAATCGGCAACTTCGATAGCCACATATTCGCCAGCTCGACTGACCAATCCTCTAATCAAAATTACCAACTTGGAGAACGACTCAGAGAAAAGTTTCCCGGTGCAGGTGGGTGCTGCTGGGATTCATCTGCCCTGGACCCAGCATCCTTCTGGCTCCTCTGGAATTTTGAATTTCAGATTTTTAATTTTACGCACGTCCTGCCACTCTACGATCACAGGCTTCCACCTTAATGCTGATCGAAAAGGTTGAAGGTCGCGGGGAAATTTTAAATAAGAAATACGTTACTCGAGTACATAGGAGGTGAAGGAGGAGAAGGAGGAGGAGACGGAGCATTCGCATTCTAAGCCAGCGGGCCACGAGGTGTCCCGTTAGTCGGCATTCGTGCCGGATCCTCGCGGCAAGACGCTAACAACCAGTCAGCCGACCAACCTACCTACACTTACCTACACTTACCTACACTTACCTACACCTACCTACACCTACCTACGCGTAGTCGCCGCTACCTTCCCCTCCTACCCCATCTCACCTACTTCGCTATGGGACACAATCGGCATCCCACTCTCTTAGCCAGCGAGCACGAATTACACGTTGCGCACATTGCGCATGTGTAGCTTGAATTACGAATATTTTTCAGGGATCTGTCAAAAACGTTTCTGCTATCGTTATCGTCGTGCAATAATAATAATGACAACTCGCTAACAGTACTTAAATTCAAGCACAAGTATATTTCTAGAATAATGGTAGATTTCCGAAAAAGAGAAAAAATTTTTAATTTCTCTGAACGTTTTCGGTATGGGTGGACAGCAACAGGTCCGTTACTATAAATCGTCCTGTGGAAGTAGGGTTCTCGCAGTGGGGGGTGGCTGGGGGGGGGGGGTAGTCGCAATTTCTGTAAGCATTAACGGAATCTAATGGATTTGCGGTCCAACGATTTGTCGACATTTTTTTCTCTTCATCCCCTCCCCCCCCCCAGCCTCCTCTCCCCTTTTGTCTTTCGCAAAAACCCTAAAGCGAGTGCGAAATGAAAGAGAGAAATGTTCCCTTGTGAAATCGACGTCACGCACACAGATGCGCGCGCATGCAAAATATAATAGGGACAATATGTTTCATAGAAACGGCCTGAGGTTTACAAAAGCGCCTCCCCCCTTTCGAGAACATATGAAACGCAGTCGACATCAAACGATCGGCTGACTTCCCCCCCCCCCCCCCCCCTCTATAATCGTTTCCCACGCGTATTTATTATTTCTAACACGATTCCATGAGATAATCCCAGCCTAAACCGGAGCGTTTTTCCGGCGTCGTGACGCCGGCAGCGATTAGCCTCCAGGAAGCCGGATCTTCGACAGACGTCTGCTTGCGAAATATCATTAGCCAAATTAGACTGGATTCCCTGCTCCCTTGTCGATATCCTGCGCTTACAAAGAGACATTTGCTCATTGAGGTCGCTATACTCTGCTGCATACTGAATTATATTGTACATGTGTCCTATCCTCATTGCTACAGTCGCAGCATCGAGGCAAATAATTCCAAAAAGTCTACCCGACCTGCTCGATAAAACCATTGGACTGTAAAAGGGAGCCTTAAAGGCTCGTTCACAGTGTACCTATCCAAGCTAAAGCTTGCGCGAAGAAAAAAGATAAAGCTCCTCACGTGGGATAGGCGAGCTGCGAATCGGTAGACCCTGCCAACTGGGACGAGAGTATTTACGCCAGTTTCAAATATAACCGGGAAATGTGATCGCGCGACAAGAGATGAAAATATTCGAGGAGCGAAGAGAGGGAAACGAACAAAAAAAATGGACGAAATGTCCCCATTATTCGGCACAAGGTTTTAGCCGAATCCGTCGGGACGCCTCATTGCCGTCATTATCGAACTCTTGTAAATTGACAAAGTACCAAGAGAGGCGGTTCTCTTAAATTTACGTTGCTCTACGAATCGAAGAAAACTGAAAAAAGAAAGTGCGAATGAACTCTAGCCGAAATGAAGAGCCGCGTTCGGATCAACGCCTGTTCGCAGCGAATCCTCTTGCCAGGAAGATTGAAGCTGCCACTCGGAGCGGCTGAACTTCCTGAGCGCCTATCGGCATCCCCATTGCTGCTTTTATCGCTGCTCTGCCAAAGCCTTCATGAAAACGTCCACTGGACGCGGACTCGTCCATCCGTCACAGGACATTTCGGCAGTTTTCCTGCTTCCATTATCTCCGATATTTTTATCTCTTCCTCGAATGTCAAAGGGCATCCTCAACCGTCTCGGCGGCGACAGTTCGGAGCAGACATCCTGCGGAGCTGCGAGCCCCACGTGAGGCTGATCTTCCTACGGAAGGACCTCCTGGGCATCCTAGTAGGATACTTGCGGGAACTTTGGAATTGCTCCGTTCGACCCCGAGCAGCAATTCCGCAGTTCTCAAAATTAAATTTCGAGTATCCATGTGTTACGTAGCTTTAGGATTATCACTGTTTCCTGCTTCTCGAGTTCCCCATGGAGCCTATAAACTTTTTCCTCCATGCAGCGTAACGCCGTAACGTAACGTTCACTCATTAAGGTCACTTAGTGCTGTTAAGAGACTCGCCATTCAATTACACCCCGTACCATGTGAAACCGGCTTTAAGCAACGTTCACACGGCAGCCAGTAGCTCTGCCATATTCTGTATTAAAAGTAAATTACGAGACAACTCCAATCGCCTCGTACCTAAATAATCTCAGTGACGCGTCGCCCGAAGACGATTAATCGACACGTCTCCCCACCGTTGACTTTCATAGGAGGAAAACTGCCAGCGGAGGCTCCCGAGGGATTAGCGGGACTCCCAATTCCTAAGTCAATCGTTTCCACTCGTATTTTCATTTGATCGAGCGATCGATCAGTCCCTTCGGCAAATTCTCTATTCCCTCCCAGCGCGCGTACCAAGCATCCGCCAGGCTTATCGATAACTTCATCCTCTTGTATAAAATATAACTGATTAGGACTCGCGTGCTCTGCTGCCCATCGAGAAGAAATCTCGATCAGGTTTCGCCCGAGCGACTTCGTCCTGGCCCTGCGATCCTTCCACGCCTCGAGAACAATGCCCATCATTGTCCTAAGGTTTCCAAGCAGCCTGGACCATTGTTGCATTGTTACGGCATCTAATGAGTCGTACGCGTCCATTGTGGGTCCACCTTTAACGTAAAGGGAGTCTCCCCCTCCGTTCATTGTTCGATCAGCACCGATTTTTCGCTAAGAGAGACAGTTTGAGAGTTCGAAGGTTTTTCGCACTCGATGCACTTCTGTCGGGGGTCCAAAATCTCCAATTCTTTCACGAGATAAATCACGGCCGCGCGACAGTGGAAAATCTTTACCGGAGTCAGACTGGACCGATCCGTGCTAATTCAGCTAAAACGACGCGCTCGAGGAAGCCGCAATTCTTCAAATACTCGACAATTCCGTACTCACGTGCGTCACGTAAATGCGAATCCACAGCTGCACTCGCGATACTCGGTTCACACGATGCATTGTAATTGCATCGACAGGGCACCCCCCTCCCCCCCTCCCTCCCGTCATTGTTTCCTCGATCCGCGCTCTTCATTAGCAGGACGTCTTCTAATCCCGTATCCAGTGTCCACATGTGTCCACGTATACCGTATAGATGGCGGCAGCCAGCAAAACCTGAATCGATCGTTCGATTCCTCCAATTCCAACTTGATTGGCAGGAATCATCTTCTGTAACGGGTGACCAAAATGAATAAGACTCGTTATTAAACTTGAAGCAGCCTTGAAACTTTAATGAGTTTGTTGTCAAGGAGCATCGGACAAGCAGTAAATGGGCTCCTATGGACAATCCGCAGGTGGAATTGCCCAGCCGTCTTCCAGCTCTAGGTGTCCTAAGGTTTTTTTTTTTTCTTCCACCACGTCCTCACATTTTTTCCCACTTTAACGAACCGCAATGCTAAACGCGGTGCACGCTATTACGTAGATACTTCCGTTTCCGCGACAGGGTCTGTTCCCCCTCTCGCCCTCTCTGCCAGTTCACTTCGCTCAGCAAAGTTCCCTTCCGTCGCTTTTACTCCCACGACAATGTAGCAATTCCCTCGGGCCGCGAAACTTTTGCGCAACTCGTTCGGATTGTTACTGCAGCAACGAGGAGCATCCGCCGTCCTCCCTGTGTCCTCCGATGTCACATCGTGTTACCTAACTCGATGGTAACTCAGCAAACCGTTTCTACAGTGCCAGTCCTTGCTTATGTACCTATTGATATGTCAGCGAACGGAAATTCCAAAGGAGAGAGAGAGAATAAAAATTGCAAGACCCAATGAAATGCATTCTGGAGGAGAATCATTAACGAAAGTGAAACTGCAGCGAAACCTCAAGAAACGAACGAGCCTTTTCGTCCGATTAGCACTTTGGAATTTCAATGATATGATACATTGCTACGTACGCGCTAACGTACTGCGACGAGCCTTATATGCAATTCCGCCTGCAGCCTTAACACTGCTATCTAGTTATCTCAGGAATTTCACGAGAATAACATAAAATGAGATTAAAAGGTCAGAATCGAAAGGAGCAATTCCGAGTCTGATTCTATAACGTAAGACAGAAAGCACAGAGATGCATGTTGAATAGGAAGACGGACGCACGCAGGACCAAATGGTGGAAGCCGACTCGGACACAAAGCCCCGTTCACACCGTTAACCGTTAATCCCATTGATCCTGTTAATCTTTGCAGCTCGATCAGCTTGGACGTTCCAGGACACGTAGATGGACAACGCGAGGCTTTCCGATCAGATGCAACTCCAGCTTTGAAAGCTTCAGATTGGACGCCCAAGGCGTCGTTGGAGACGTCGCTATGGGCGACGCTCGAATTTTCGACCAGCATAGAGAACCTTCAGGACTTCCTCCGCGTCCCCCGTTGCCCCGTTCGACAGCACAAACACTTGGTCGATCATTACTTGAGGATCCTTCACTTCCGGCGGAATGGTCCATTGATTTTTCAAACTGTAACTTTAAAAAGTGACCGTGTAATTAGCTAGCCTCCTCGTTCCTGCTACTCACCTACAGTTATGTCGTGTTGCACAATTCCCCCCCCCCCCAGCCCCCTTCTCTCTCTGCACGCATGTACCTTCTCAGCTGGCCACCTCCATACATCAGTAGATGCCAGGGCAACTCGACCACGGGAAACGCGCCACGACGCCATATTAACCAGTTAGATTATAAAGCAGGAACCAGTTTCCAACCTGGTGCTGTCAATAACGATAACGACAATAACAATGATAATAATGCCGTTGGTTCGGCACGCGGCTGCAGGGGACACGCATGAGCTACACGCGATAGACACGTACGCAGTACACGAGCGCTATGGGGAATTCAGAGGGAAGGTCGCGCATTGTGGACGCCAGCCAGAACGCCCCATATTTTAGGTGCCTCTTCCGCGCTATACCTATATGCATGCATATTATCTCTCCACGTAGCATAATTATTCAGACGACGATGGAATCTTCGCTTAAGAGCACGCGACGCTCGGCGACGTCCGGCGTCGTCCTAAAAATCCTCTCTCGGGAATTTCCAAGTTTTTCACCTTATCACACGCTTTCATTGTGGATTCTTCGTCTCTCCGGTTTTCGCACAGACTCTTTTTCCGAAGGACGTCAGAGCTTGATCGCCCCGAAAGAATTTGTAAAATTTTTTTTCTAAAAGTTGCCTCTTTTAAAAGATTAAATGAATTGTTTCCTTGGGTGAATTAAGGCTTTGGATTATTGTGTTTTGTGCGTCAACCGTTACGTTACGTCAGCAGATTGCATCGACGCGTTGTCGCGTCTGTCACAAAAAGCCTCCTGCCCCTTCCTCCCCCCTCCCCGCCCCCCCCACCCCCACCCCTCGGAAACACCGCAGCTCCTCCTCCCATTATTCTCCACGTTCACTGCCGCCGAATGTGGGACGAGCGCAGGAGCCTACATTTCCATAATGTCGACGGTTTTCCTGCTGCGCATTGGGGAGGCGCCTTGTTTGTTCCTGTAAACGTCCGGCACTGGCAACGTTGCGATCCCCGTCGCGCAGTTAATAACTAATCAGAGCATTAATAATTATATTTTCATGCAATTTGAAAAGGCGACCCAAGGTTGAAGGGCGGAAGGGAGGGGGTGGTGGGCCAAAGGCGACCCCCTGGCCCTACGAATATGCTTAAGAATCAAATTTTAATAGAGCATCGTCGACGCACGGGTTATCTGGAATGGAGCATCGATCCCTTTCGAATTCCCCATTAGACTCGGTCCGGAGGATCCTTCAGGATGCAGGAGATCGCTCGGAGATGACGAATATTCTCTCTACCTGTAACCTATTTCCGCAGAGCCCACCGAAAAGTGTATTCGGAACGTGTAACCGTGATGGCGGAAGGGAGGGAGACCAACGGAATAAAGGAAATAAATAATGGAATGGAAAAGCCGCTACGCGATTGACCCGTAAACGTTCGATCGCGGAAACGTGCTTGGTATCTTGAAGAGAAAATAAAAAGAAAAATCTCTAAATACCGTAGGACAAGAAAGTTTATATATTTTTAAAAAATGATTAGACTCATCTCCACCTCATCCACGAGGATCGCATTAAAGTACATTAATCGGAGACTACGGTGGGCAAATGTTCGTAGGATTCTCGGGACGCGCGACTGGTGCTGCCACTGGCTGGAGGTGGTCGTCAAGTCAAGCACAATTGTGCCTTTTACGAGATCGCATAAATAACGCATGAGGGTAGGACCACTGGTTGGGTGGAGGAGGGTGGAGGAGGGAGGTCATTGGTCAGGACACGACATTGCTCTCCTAATGCGCCTGTAGGATGGTTCCTCGTGACGACATCAAATGACCCTTTTTACGAAGTCAGGCGCAATTGAATAATCTTTAGCCTCCGTGCGTCGTTCTCTTCGGGGGAAGCCTGAGGTAAGGGAGGAGGCGCATCCTGATCCTTGAGAATCTGCAGGGTCGGAAGGAAGAATTCGAGGAGCCACCTGGCGCGATTAGCAGGGTCCTCGGTGAAATTTGCAAAAGGTTAAAGTGCAGAATGCAATTTATTGAAATTCTTTGCCGAGCGATTCGAGACTCGCGTGACTAATATCGTTTCTAGCCTCTTTTGCGTGAAAGAGTCTTGGAATTGCGTTCGTTTTGCACCCTGAGTGAACCTTCGCTGCTCGCTGGGCATTTGGCTGCTTTGGTCCAGGATGAAAATCAATTCTCGTAGCGTCAGGAACCTCCGGGTGGAATTTCAGGCTGGAGGTTCTTTTATTATCCACGGAATTTCGGGTGTTTTAAGAATCTCACGAATTGTTGTGCAACCGCGTATTTGTGCAAAATGCACGGCGCCGCGACGCACAGGTGTGCATCTGTAGATTAAATGGGAATGTCAAGGATGGAGAAAAGTCCCGTCTTGTGGTTTAAAGAAGAGCCGGCAAATAAATTGGCTCGAGGATTGGCAATTCCTGGAGCGACTGCTCGATCATCCTGCGATTGACGTTCTTGCAGCAGCGGAGATTATTTATTTACAAAACTCATTCCGACTCCGATTTGACACATGAGACTGTTCGAACACGTAACGCGAGGCACTTTATTGCGCGGCTGTAATTCTCCGCATGGCGACGGAATAATTTTCCGCAATTCCTCTATTCTCCTGACTCCATCTGCTCCCTCCGGCGGCTGGCGATTGCACGCGCGTGCATGGGTCATTCTCAAATTTGCATCCGTCGGGCAACTGAACGGATGGACAAATCGACCGAAGGCCTCCGGAAGTAACCGCGGAGGGTTCCGCGTATCGAGTCCTTAATTCGCAGAACGGACCAATGGAGACGCTCGAAATTTCAAAAGACCCCCAGCCGTTTCGTCGAGAGATGCATGAAGATAAGGTTTTTTTTTTGGAAAAATTTCATTACTAAATTCCAGAAAGCTTTGGGACTGAAAAGGTCTCGACTAACTTAGTTGAGTCCACGTTGCCATTGGCTGGACGATTCACTGGAATCGGCCTGTCTCGAGCTAATCCCTCTAGCGGCTCCCATTAGGAAGCTCCTGCTGCACCTTTTGCCCGGTGCATTCTGCCTTTTACTGCTCGGCAGCGAATCTCCGACTCTGAATCAAAAAGTCTCCCTCTTCGTCCTTCCAGTTTTTTTTATCGGTCGTCCCGAAAAAAGTCAAAAACGGCCACACCGCGGGACGTCTCGACGGGACTAGAAACGTTGCACGGGACGACGAAGCGTTTATTCCTCTCGACGCAGGATTGAATTTCCACAGCGACTTCCCACTCGCTCGAGTGGTGCAATTGGCAAGGAAAAATGCATAAGATGCACCGCAAGGGAATTCAAAGGGGAGACGTAAAGAAAAAGGAACCCCCCTCCTCCTCCCACGTGCAAAACGTCAAGGAATGACTAGCGTAGGATATAATACTTTTTTTAAATCCATAATATTTCTCTTACTTCCTGTTCCAATGAAGAAACTTGAATGTGACTATGGCTGATGAGATCAGAGAGAGAGAGAGAGAGAGAATGCATTTACGCGAAGACAGTTGAAAAGGGTTAGGACCCCAGAGATAAAAAAAGTGCATCGCGCCGTGCAGCACTCACTTGGAATGCATGAGTTCCTCCCGCAGCGAATGCACTTGGGAAAGAATCTCTCGGGGAACCTGAAGCCGCGTTGCATCTGGATTCCAGGAAGAGGCACAGACACTACAATAGTTCTTAAAGGATTTTTCTCCGGAAGCTGAAGTAAAAAGAGTTTGCGTCCCGCTGAAGAGACGCGCGCATTCCAGCTCGTTAGCGAATTCATCCCGTGCATTTGGCACCCTCGACTGAAGAATTTGAGGGTGCAGCGATTCGGGATGGAAGGTGACGAGGGGGCATCGGGGGGGGGGGGGGGGTGCGGATAAAGAAGGGCGAGAGCAATCGGTGCCTTTTCCAATAGGGTTGTACGACAGGGTGAATTCGAATGGGGATGAATACGTAGAGAATAATCCCTGGTGGGAATTATCGAATTTTGTGAATTCGCCCAAAAGCCAGTCTGTCGGGTGTTAATTGGTAATTGTCCCAGGGAAAATCGTCCTCGCGGATCTCGGATGTCGCCTGGTGACGAATCGGGATTCGGGATTTGCTTGTCGAATGGCGCGAGGGATTCGCGCGCCTGTTTAATCATAATCAGCGAACATATTCGATGTGCAGACGTTGGCTTTATCCGCTAATGAGCTTTTAATGAATTTTGTTACAGCCTCGGGATCGGGATCGGTCATAGGACGAGATCCTCTTCCGCCGAGGGCGGTCAGCACTTCTCAACTGCCCCAGAGATCATTGGCACAGCCTCCCTCCGGGGTGTCGACGCTTCCGATGCCGCGAACCACCAGGCAGCAGCCACTTCCGGTTCAGCAGTCGACGGGCCAATCAAGAGGCTGCGAACGTACAGGCGTCGTTAATGAGATACTGAGGGTTCCCAGTAGTGCTGACGTCAGAAGTGGATCATCAGGGTCAGTTTCTATTTACTTCGATACGTCGCACATCCCGAAAGACCCAGCAGGCTGGATCGGGGATGCAGTTTTCTTGGGACTCTTTTAATAAGTTTTCGGAACTCCCGGCAACGCCGCTCGACGTTCGGCTGCTTCGCCGAAACGCGAATATTTTAAAGGCTGAGTCGACACTGTAATTTCCCAGCGACGTGCTTTTCCCTATATAAGCTCCGTGCGTGTGTAAGGGGTTGCTAGGCGGTCGCGCGGGTGACGTCGAGTCAGCGCGGACCGATCCAGGCTCGGATCCACCAGGAAGAAACTCCGAGATTATCCGGGAACATAAATAAAGGGATTTACGGGAAATCCTTTATGCCTCTAGATGGTCAGAGCTTGATCGCACTTGTTTTATCCGAATCTCAGGAACGCTCTGGACTCAACGGGGAATCCCCGGGTCGAAGGGAGGACAGGATCCCCTGGAGTTGGACAACCCGCACAGCAGAGGCTCTCGAGTCCAGCCCTGAGGGTCGTTTCTCCCAGCGAGCACAGACTGTCCAGTCCCAGTGACAGCGAAAGGCACATTAACGGTACTGGTAAATATATATATATATATTGCACAGTATAAAAGCAATAATAATTTTAATATAAAATAAAAGGGAAAACCCGAGGAAACGCTTAAGAGTCCTCCGAGAAGATATATTGATTTTCTTTTTACGAAGTAAGATAAAAAAAAGGTCTCGTGCCCTCCTTCGTACTAGAGATAACAATAGTTTGGTCGATTTGGCGACTGGCGCGATCTTGCGTTGAGATTCTGCAACTCGAGAGACTGCAACTGCAGTGCACTGCACCCGTGCGGTTCGAGTGCAGCAATGCAGTTTCTCTCGAGGTTATCGACTCTTTCTTTTCGTACGGGTAGACCCGAGCCACGCTGTATCGCAAAAACTTACATTACCACGTTCTCTCGCACCACCCACCACCCACCACCCACCACCCACCACCCACCACCACCGAATATTATAGAGCTCCTCAGGGGACGATTTTCAAAGTGCCCTTTCAACCCGCAAGGGTTCAATGGAAAGCATGACTTCCCAGGGGCACGTAGTATAGTAAATATTTCGCACTGTTTTTCGAGCGACTACGGGATGGTGGCATTTCAAGGGGGGGGGGGGGGTGTTTGAA
>JASANN010000527.1:84414-128009 GCA_031762395.1 Calameuta pygmaea | reverse complement strand
CCCAGTCCCCAGTCTCCAGTCTCCAGTCCCCAGTCCCCAGTCTCCAGTCCCCAGTCCCCAGTCCCCAGTCCCCAGTCTCCAGTCCCCAGTCTCCAGTCTCCAGTCCCCAGTCTCCAGTCTCCAGTCTCCAGTCTCCAGTCCCCAGTCTCCAGTCCCCAGTCTCCAGTCTCCAGTCTCCAGTCCCCAGTCTCCAGTCCCCAGTCTCCAGTCCCCAGTCCCCAGTCCCCAGTCCCCAGTCCCCAGTCTCCAGTCTCCAGTCCCCAGTCCCCAGTCTCCAGTCCCCAGTCCCCAGTCCCCAGTCCCCAGTCCCCAGTCCCCAGTCTCCAGTCCCCAGTCTCTGGCGCGTCCAACGTGTCCAACGTGTCTTCTAGCGTTCTGTCCGGCGAAACATAACCTTACGACGTACATGTACGTGTGCGTGCGTCCATGTTTTTATATACAGGGTGACATATTTATAGTGACCAGGTACATTGTTTTCGAAAACGAAGCTAGATATTAAAAAAATCTTTTCAGACAGATGTTTTAGGCTGTCCAAGAAGATTCAATTTCCCTGACTCGAATTTCTTGTAGACTGAGGCGAGGAGTGGGGGTAGTAGACAACAGACCCCGCGTGACGTAGAGAACTGATATTTTTTATTTTTAAAATAACAGCATCGTCGCATTGAAAAAATTAAACTTGACCTGCACTCAGTAAGGAGTTCAATAACGGAATCTTCCGGCACCCTCGAAACCCTAAAACTTCTGTAACATTTTTTCTATATTTGACTTCGTTTCCGAAAAAATTGACCCGATCGCTACAAATGGCCCACCCAGTGTATATACGCATTCGTTAGCCTAGCTCTAAATTTATTAATTTTTCTTCATCGTGTGTTACCTGTTTTTTTTTTTCATTTTTTCTCGTTATCATTTCTTTTGTTCTCTTCCTCCTCCTGTCTTTTCTCCTATGTTTCTCAACGTCATCCAACAGCACGTCCTTAATCCAGCGAGGGGAGGCGCTACTGGAACTGCAACCGGAAGTGCAACTGCAAATGCAAATGCAAATGGACTGGTACAGGTATCGGCTGGAGAACTTTTGGGCAGGACCCACGAGGAACTTGTGCTCCTGCTAATTCAGCTGCGTCGACAAAGTGCGACGCTTTGCAAGGCGATGGAAACCTGTAACATGGAAATCGAAGCACAGGTTACATTTCGAAAATTTTAAATTATAGGAAATTTGCTTTTGGGAGGAGGAAAGAGGGGGGGGGAGGGAGGGTTGTATCATTGGAGCTTAGTGGTGGATAAGAAAAACCTGGCATCTGGTATATTTGAACAACAAGTAAGGGCTTATGGTGGTGGCTGCTATTTCTCTACTGTTGACGAAAAATCCTCTTGAAGCTCTTGAAGCTCTTGAAGCTCTTGAAGCTGTTGAAGTTCAGGCCGCAGGGGCGTCCAGTTATTCACTTTACACGAAATCCCGATCTAACATCTTTCTAACATTTCCTTCCCACGAAACGTCTTGCGACGACCTGGTTGTTCCTAGTTTGGCTGCTACTTTTCCTCTCCTCGTGCTTCATCCATGTAGAATAATGATTACCGATTTCTAAAGATCTAAATACTCATTGCTGAAGTAGCAGTACGTACCGTCGACCATGTTTCAAGCGAAATCCTGATGATTCTTCTTGATCTGCCATTTGCCTTGGTGTCCCTAATCCTGGCTGCACCCGCGACCCGGAAACGTGTAATTGAAAATACGAAGAACCGGTTGGAGGTTAATATTACTTGGGAGGTGACAGGGATGAACTACCGGATGAACTTGAACGCCGTGACGGTTCGTCAACTAGACTGGCAAATTGTGATCGTTACAGCGATTATGGCCTATAAAGTGTAAAAAGGGGGTCACCCAGATAATCAAAGAACAATAGGAAGGTCGTTTTGAAAAAAAAACTACTAACCAATGAGCAAATCGAAGACTGTGCCTGGAACCCATCGGATGATAAAATTCCAAATTCCTGGAAGACCTAGAAAAATATTCGATTTTGAGATCACATCGCTTTAAAAATCTAGGAGAGTTGTACGACATAGAGAGGCCTCTTGTGGCTAAATTTTATTTACCGACGTAGACCTAGATAAATGCCGGTCACTGGCTGCCATTGTGCTCCCACTGTCAGAGATAGGTCCCCACTCGGATAGGCATTCACTGACTGGTGAATGCGTCGTGACACGACGCGGTGCTAACGTCAGTGGTGCCCAAGTCAGCCGCTCGCTTTCCAGGGATTGGCTTTCTGGGCTGACAGTCAGGTCCCAGAACAGGCTCCACGGTAGACGCAGCAGTACCAGTTCAGTCTTCGGATCCTGCCAAGGTCCCGTCGGTCGCAGCCACGTATAGAATATCGGATGCAGTTGCGCTCACGTACGTCGCTGCTGAGCATTAAAAGCGGTAAAAGACAATAAAGAAGGGCAGGAAATAACGTAAAATCTAATTAAGTGAAGGATCGAGGAAAAGCGACAGGAACGATATTGATTTATCATCGAGCGAATCCAATTAGGTGGAAGAAGGGATCTTTGGTGAAGCCGCATTTATTAACGCAATGCGGGGCGGAGTTTGAATTAACGCAGTCGTAAGTGGTGTTTATCTCCTAGGGATAACCGGTTTCCTGGTGCAGCGACATGGACGGTGTAAAGGACTTTGCTGGCTGCTGGCTGCTGGCTGCTGGCTGCTGGGTCTCTCTCTCCATCTCTCCCTGCGCCCAAGTTCCTACGTTCCTACGTTCTTACGTTCCTGGGTTCCTGCGTTCCTGTAGAGCAAAGTCCATCGAGAGGAGAACAGCCGCGATCAAATCAGTAACCAGAGTCTCTTCTCTTCTGTTGTCATACAGGCTAGACTGGCCGAACTGGATACCCCCAGGAGATTGGAGAACTTGCAGAAGTTGGAGGAACTGAAGAAGCATCTGATGGATCTTGAGAAGCAGGTACGTCGCTGCGATGACTAGTGGATACGCTTTAAAGAAATTCAATAAAAGGATAAAACTGCATGGAGACTTGACGGAGAGTGTAGTGGACCCGTGGAGGATCCGCCGGTAACTTTTGACTGACGACTCTTGACTGTTAAATGATCTGGATGACCTTTGGCCCCGTTCCGTCGACAGCTCAGAGTCAGTAAATTTAAAAGTTTTGCCCTGGCGCCGTGTTTCTCGTGAACGCGCATTCAGCTCCGGGTACCGAAGATGCCGACCGGGACCGCCTGGAGAAGACCGGAAGGACAGGAAGAGGATGCTGCGTGATATTCGCCTACCTTGATTTTTTGTTTGACTTCCCCCCCCCCCCCCCCAACGTCCTCGAGGACCTGGTCTCTTCTTTCTTTACAATCTTAGCTCTTTTCTTCTACAGTTCCCACTTTCTGACCTAGGCACCCAGGCCTAGTAGCCAAGAGTTTCTCAAATATGCTGGCCAGGAATTGCCTGATTATCAATTAATGTTCATTAGCTAACGAACTGAGAAAAGCAAGGAACGAATGAAAGAGAGTCAATTAAAACTTTCAGTACGAAAAAGGCAAACCGCTGGTGAATCTGGTGGACAATATGGTGAAGCTGGGATCGCTCTACAATCGTGGAAATCAATCAAACAGCAACGGCAGCGCATCCGGCTCGCGGCACGATCTTCTTCAGGCGCAGGAGCAGAACAAGAGCGCCCGGGAACATCGTGATCGTCTTGAGTTCAATCAGCGCGTCCAGGAGCAGCGACTGCTCGCGGAGGAACGTCGAGATTGGGATCGACTGAGTCCCGATCATGGTCAACTCCAGGTAGATTGTGTCCTATTGTTATCAAGAAGAAGGCGAGGGGCCACTATCTCTATCTCTAGTTCTCCAGTAAGATATCGCGATGTAGGGACATGGGTACGGATAGACGTTAGCGCGGCTGCCCTTTGAGAATCAGAGCGGCGGCACTCGATTGTCTCTCGCTGGTTTTAATTTCTCAAGGTAGCAACGGACAAGAGACCAGCTTGCCTATATGTGTAGGGTAGTGTAGCTCTGTAAACCGGAATCTTGCGGCTGAAAGCCGACACTCGCAACGCGTCAGGAGACGCGCAGACCTCGGGGATGATCTTGGTAACCTTCTACGTTGCAGGCTAAGGTGCAGCAACTTTACAAGCTGGACCGGTTGCTGCAGGAAGAATCCGGAACGCTGCATAGTCTTCAGCAGGACAAGGTAATTAGAGATGTCACTAGCGCTGTACATGTAGATGTAGTTGTGTCCCTGACAGTTGGTAGTATTTTCTAAAAGTCTGGTAGCTGCCGGCGATGAGCCAATCCTCCATTTAGACGCGGGTCTGCACACCACGTGCTTAATATGGGGCAATGCTTTGCGATTTCCAGGAAATATTGGAAAAAGCTCTGGGCGGTCTTAGGCACAAATTACAAGGCAGCAGGAGCAACCCGGCGGAAGTTGAACGTTACCGGAAGCAGCAACTACTGCTCGAGAGAGAACTGAGCCGCGTGAGACTTCTCCTGGCTCACAACTCAAAGGTGAGTCCGAGGACCTATGCTGAAAAAGTTTTTGAATTTTTTTGATTCCTCCTCTCTTTTTCATCCTACGAAATAGGTTTTACTTGAAGAATTACCGTATAGAAAGCTCTCTAATAACTTCTTGCTGGGAAACTCAAATCCGTGATTAATTATTTTCAGATAAAACTCCTGTTCTTCCAGGTAAATTCACTTGACGTAGCAGATCATTTTCACTCTTGTTTTGATCAGTTCTTTTATCCGTGGGGCCACTTAGTTTCAGTGGCTCCTCGAAGAGAGACGCGCCCCGGCATCTTATGGCCTCCGTGTGAATCTTTTCCAGAAATTGGAGGAGACCGTAGCCGAGAACGCGCGACTTGAACAGGACCTGGTTGTTCTACGGCAAAAGCTGCAAGCCTCCAGGAGATACGCAGGAAACATGTCCAGAGATCCTTCGGGAACGACCGCAGCTCTGGAGGCGGAACTGCGTCGGGTTCAGCAATTGGTGGGCGACCTGCAAAGACAAAGGCAGGAGCTCAGTATCCAGGTGCGACAGCTCACTGAAAAATCGCACAGTCTGGTGCAACAGATCAGACCTCAAGCTGCTCCAGGTTAACATAAACTTCATAACGTTATAATAAATTGCTACATAAAGCTCATACCAATGCAATGCCAACTGGTCCTTAAAGCTCCCCAGGTTCATCACTCCAAGAAACGCAGTCAAAGTTCCTGGCTGGAAACCGATTTAGATTCTGGAATGACTCTGGACCACGGATTAGATTCGCCATCGAGTCCTGCTCTGTCGACGTCGCCTCGCGCTAGACAAAACGGAAGTCCTCATCAGGCGCATCTTCAATCGCCTCGGTACAAGGATCCTCCAACACCTTACAAAGAGAACTCACACTCGACTCATCATTCAAGCAATTCGCATTACGGTCATCACGTTCAGCAGAATCAGCAGTTCGCACAGGCGCACTCGCCCCAGAACCACATCTCCAGCCTCTCGCCTCAGCTACGCGAACAGATCCAGCAACATCAGTTGAAGCAGCAGCAACTCAGGGATCAGATACAGGGCAAGAGCAGCAGCCCAATTCAGAAGAGCGTCACGCCATTGTACATTAATACGGATCCACGAAGACAACCAGGAGATGGGATAAAAGGTAGCGATCCTATCTTGAATGGTCATGTACCACCTCCTGAATACGTACCACCTCCACCACCGCCTCCGAGCGAGGAGGCGCTCATGAATGGCGGTTACAGTCAGAATGATGATAACAAGTTCATGGGTATGATGCAAAGTCGCGAGAAGCAGGAGATCAAGACCGTCAGGATAGTGAAGAGAGAGTCCGAGAGAAGACAGAGGGATCGAGGCGACAGAACCGGAAATATCGGAATCCCACTGACAAATGGACTTCCGGCTCCCGGAGGAGCCAAGAGACTCGGCGAAGATGAATTCGGCGGTTCACAGCAATTTGAAGTAAGGAATCCTTATGGAATGCAATTTTTCACCACCCGTGACAATCTGATCCAGACGTCGTTTGCTTTGTGTTCTTATCAGAAGGCTCAGCTGGGCAGAGTCGTCGAAGAGTCTCCGATGATACACGCTCAGAGCACCGTGCAATTGTCCGAACTGGACGATGTGCAATTTCAACGTAGCATGTCATTGCCCAGAGGATTCGGGGGTCAAAGGTCACAACCAGGAATACAGCAAGGTCCCGTACCACCACCTCCACGCAGCGACAGCATGAATGCACTCCGGAATATGATGGTTCGCCGACACAGAGTCAGGGTGAGTAGTTTATTGGGATTTTTCATTCCATCGTCCCTTCGCGTCTTCCTGGTGCGTCATCATTTTTATCATTGTTATCACTGGCCAGTCATTATTTAAACGATTTCTTTTTATTTGTCATCACTTGGAATACCCACAGTTTGAGAGTCACGATGCCAGCTCGGACAGCACCCTGTCGCCATACACGGAGAGTCCGACCTCCAGTTCTCAGCTTCCAATGAGCTCGCCAAACTATTCTACAAGTTCGTCTTACAGTCCGAGTCACCAGAATTATTTGGCGCAGTGCGCCAGGGTACCGAATCAGCAGACACCCTCGCAATATTATCCCCACCCTGGTAGTTACCCAGCCATGAGGAACGAGAGGAACGAGAGACACCTGAGTGCCGGAAGCCCCGGTGCGACTTCACCCAATCCGATAAGCGCCCAGGAGAGGCTGTTCGGCTCGGCAGCCAGTATCACTAGCCTATCAGAATCACCTCAGCTATCGCCGGTCTTCAAGAGTGAGGCTGCTAAGCAGATCATCAAGGAGATGACAGAGAAGAATTCCGAGACTTCCATCAGAAGGAGGCAGATACCCAAGGAGAAGAGGAGGCACTATACTGTCTCCAGTAGCAAACCTGTATTTGATCTAGAGGACACGTTCTCGAAGATGGTATTTTTTGTTTCTTCTTCTTTATTCTTTTGTTCTTCACCGGCTCCTTCTGGTCCTGGGATTTCCTTTTAATCTGGTCTCGCCTCCTCGAGTCCATACTTCATCTGCATTCTCTTTGAAACTGCTGTTTCTTCGTCCAGCTATCTTTGACCTGGTCGACGATTCTCCTGACTCCGTTTAAAGAGACTCTTCTGGATACTTTCAGGGAATGGGAAGAGCAAGAGATGATCTGGATATGGAACGTGCACTGAGGCCTAGGATAAATGCACCGGATGTCGTCAGGTCGACCCTGAGTCACAAGGAGCTCAAGTATAACGAGAGCACCATTGACCAGCTGCTAGGGACACCCAACAAGATCTTCATCCCTGAGCGCTATATTCCTGAGCAGGTACTCTTTTGCTTCTTTTTCTTTATCTTTTCGAATAATTTTTTGTCGATTCAGAATCCCAATCAGTGCCGATTCTTTGCAGACTCCGGAGTTAAGTGCGGAGGAGAAACAGCAGCGTTTGAAAAAGGCCGAGTCGATCAGGAAGATGCTATCGGAAACGACGGTAACGGCGCCCGGAGGAGCCGGTAAGTTTCTTCAGCCTTAAACAATTTTCACTAGAAAATTAGCTGAATCGCTAATTGCTAACTGCTAATTGATTTCACAGAGGATGAAGCGAGCCTGGAAAAATCCGATAAGCTTAAGCGGAAGGTGGCTGAGGAGAAGAGGCAGAGGGAGCATATCCTCCAGCTTAATCAAATTCTAGCGAAGCAAGTTATGGAAAAGAGCAAAATGGTGGCTGGTACGTCGAAAAAAGAACATTTTAAAAGTCATATTCTGGCCCGGTACTGTTATTATTGTATTTTTGAAAATTTTCCTTGACATCATGCATGGCCCAGTCATCGTTTTATTAGCCTAGCTGACGTGTGACGAGCATGGCCAATTTTCTCTATCTTTTTTTTTTTCTGTTCCTTTGACAATTAAGATTGTATGACACTTGCAGTTCCGTTTTCTCTTTGTTACTTCGAATGACCTCCAGGAGAATCCGAGGATCCGCTCGACGGACGGGGTCAACTTTCTGAGTCTCTTGGATGTCAAATTAAAAGAAATTTTCGGCACGACTCGGCCCTTATCGAAATTTTGAATATCGTAGTTTTTTTCGATTTGTAGAGTGTTGTTTGGATCGTTTGTGCTGTGTGTAGGTAACCAGGCGCACTGACTGACAAAAAGCTTCCTCCATCTTCCCATGTAGGACACACATACGACATAATCGTTTTTCAGGTTTGTTTCATGTTTTTCATTTTTTTTCTTCTTCTTTTAATTAATAATTACACATACCACGATTGTCTGACTCATCCAGTTCCCCTTTACCCTCGTCCTGCACTTGTGCGAACTTAGATCGTATTCTGTATTATCAGCCTAAACCCTGTAATCCACTGTTTTTTTTTTTTTTTTTTTAACGTAAATGAAAAACGTAGCTCCGTTAACGTCAAAAAGACGATGTTCCTCGACAGTGCGCGCCCTGACGACGCTACCCGTCAATCCTGAGCTGAGCTTCGAGGACGAGGATCTCTCGCCGGTAACGCCGTTGCCACTTTACCAACAGAGAGAGAATTATTACTCCTAAGCAGTGCAGCGAATTGACGAAAGAAGAGATCGGGCTGAAGCGATCGACAAGAATGAAGAAATTACTGGCAAGAATGAGGGAAGAAGGAAATTGGGGGCTGACGAGGTGTTAAGAGAGAGAGAGAGAGAGAGAGAGAGAGAGGTGGCCACTTTGAAGATAAGACGACAACGAAGATTGTCAAAGTTATTATCTACCTGTAAAACGTAGCGTCCTAGGAATATCTCGTAGAACGGGACAAGATACTGTTATTAGGAGGTCATTAGCTTATTACGTATCAGGTGGAATTTCTAAGCACTGCTGTAAATATGTAGCGATCGTTGCGGTGCTATAGGGCTGTAGATGCGTTAACGATAATAATTAGAAATTAGTGAAGACGATAAATACGATAAAAATTAAACGGACTGAACACTTTGATATCGGCGTGAATCATTAGCAAGTAATACGTCGTTGCGATGAGTCAGCGTCATTCCTGAGTTTTGGGACTCATTTGACACACGAGTCCCATTATTCTCGCAGGATCGTCCATACTTAACGATTTTCGTTCGTCACTTGTATTTTCGTTCGTCTCTTCGTTCTTTCCCGTTGCCCCCGCGCGCATGCGCACACGCGCCCTTGGGAAACTAGATGGCGCCACGTGCCTGGGATCCTCATCAGCATCAAACAGAGAGAATCGGCGACTGGTACTGGAAATTGCTCGAAGAATTTCTTCGAGATTTCACTAGATTTTGCCAAAATATTTGTGATCGCGCGTCCAGCAAAATATGTGAAATTAAGTTTAATAATTATGGCCGAACAGCGTAGTATAGAGAATCTATATGAATTATACACGCAACATGCATCTATGTATAAATGGTCGACGCATACGTATGCGTTAGGAAAAATAAAGTTGACAAACCGGTGGTCGCATATTTATAAAATAGTTAATCACTGACATTACTTATTGTTCTTTTACGCTTGCGTTATCCACGTAGAATATAAATTAAGTCAACTTGAATCTTTGCCGCTATTACTGTAGTTGTAATCAGTACCTGATGACGTTTGCCAGCGAAAATCGAGCAAGATATTACAACGTTCGTCGAATCCAAAAATACGAAAATCCACCAGATAAGAGATTTTTCCCAAGCGACTGCTATTCACCTGTTATTCCTTGAAATTAACTGGATCGTCGAAATTCCTATTCCTGCCACGGGTGGGACAGAGACCGTCTAATGTGCGCGCTTGTGCGTTAGAGAAGGACAGATAGATCATTCATCCAAATTCCTTGGATAGACACCTTCAGGTGAAATTCTGTCTTCGTCTTCTATCCAGAATTCTACTCACCGGCGTCCATCTCTCCATCTCTAGAACACAGGCGTTTTCATAACTTTCTCTCTCTCTCTCTCTCTCTCTCCCTCCCTCCCTCCCTCTGGTACTCACAGTGAATTTCAAAAAGGCTAAATTCTTCAATGCACCCTGATTTTTAGTACTCTCGGTGTCTGTAGTCCCTCGCAGACCTGCAAACGTGCACTTCAATATTCTTTGGAGATTGTCAATGGATTTTTTTTTTTCGATTTCTTGTTTCACACTTATTTTCACCTTCTCATCCCATTGGTCTTGGCTTGGGTCCCCCCAATGGCTTCGGTGCAGCTTTAAGAGAAAATAAATGCGGTAGAAGAAAGAAATAAATAAACTGCCGCAGCAGCGTGCATACTAATGAAAATTCTATTAGACTCGTTAGCGACTGTATCTTTTAAATGGATAATGCATCAAAGGTTAGGCCTACTTCTAAGTACGTGTGCGCATGCGCGCGCGCATGCGCACACAAGTCAAATCTGCAACAAGAAAAGTATAAAATAAAGACAGGCGGTGCGACTCTGTGACTCGTAAATGCACACAAGGACTGGACACCTGGCAAAGAAGAAAATCACGTGTGATCACAAATATTAATTTTCGGTAAACATCAGGACTAACAACGTCGTGAATCACGGCTGTCGCAAAGATACGCCCGTCGTCTCGTTCACGGAATAATAATAATAATAATCTCGAGTCAAAATAAATTCTTTCGGCTAATGTCACATTCCCGGACGCAACGCATTTTATTCGACCGAGAGGGGCGGGGGGGGGGGGGATGAATAAAATTGGATAAATTCGATGTTCGCGTATGCCAAAAGAAAAGGCCGAGCACGAGGAGTCATCGAAGGAAGATGCGAGATGATAAAACGATAGGCCAAATTAATTACGACGAGAGACGCTTATTATAGGTTTACCACGTGGTAACTGTGTACATAAATACGTAGAATGCGAGCAGGAATTCCAAGAGAAAAGAAGAGCCGTGGGAGCGCGACGCCACAGCGACGCCACAGCGACGCCACAGCGACGCCACAGCGACGTATTTTCTCTAATGACTTCGATTGGACAATTCCTCGTGGATGCGAATAGCCAACCCGTTGAATTTTTTCAATTTGGCGAACCAACGTCAAACCAAAGACGACGCTTCGCCGCTGTGGCGTCGTGACGCATAACCACGACTCCACGTCCCAGCAGGATACTCGTCCTCCTGTCGATCCTTGGTCTGGCCGAATCGGCCTGACGCAAGGAAGCGCCAGGAAGGACACCGCGAGAATCCCTGTCATCGAAGGATTCGACCTTACAGGCGCTCAATTCTATATTGTTTCGACGTTAATTATAGAAATACTAATCTGTTGATTATTGCATAATTATACAAATATATCATATTTTACAGCCATTTGGTTGTATTTGATAGACAGAGCAACGAATGGTAGGCGCGTCAAACAGTAAACCTATTGAAGCAGGAGGGAGGGGGGGGGGGAGGACTGGTGGTCGCGGAGGTGGGAGGATCACAAGGAAATGATAAGCGAGAGCGACGGGCGAGAGAGGAGGCTGACGCAGCTTTACAAAGAATTAGAAACGAACGTCGAATCGAGAAACAAAGAATTAGATCCGACACCTTTAACTTTCTTCGGCGTCGCCTCGACGTCTCCCCCTGCTCTCACCTCCACGCTTTTCTCACTTCCTTGTGGTTTCGTTTGCTCTCACTTTTTTCCTTTTGTCTCTCCTTCCCTCTCGCTTCGTCCCAAGACGCCCGCGACGATATGTAATTTAATGTTACTACTGTTTCACGACAAATAAACAAACTGGTTTTTACATCATGTCGTTAAGTTAATATTTTTGCCCTCCCCCCTCCCGGTACATACATATAGCAGCACGTACGTAGCTGGAATATCGAAATTATCGCAAATGCCATCGATTAAGGAAAATTTATTCCTCTTGATCCTTCAGCTTCTTTTTTTTTTTTTTTTTGGTCGATTCTTATATCTGTATTTATTCGACGCAACTGAAGCCGTACGGAGACTCGGTGAACTCTGAAGTTTGAGAGCGTCGCGGGGTGGATGTCCTCCGGTTTGGATTAATACCGGTTCTTTCGGTCTGTCTGCGCGTCGATGACCAGCATTGTGGGATCCGAGCCCTTGGCCAGTGATAAGGATCCTTCGCAGGAATAACAGGACGTTCGAGAATTCTGCTGTAGCATCCGGACGGAGGTAAATATGGCTCGGGACGGGAAGACTGATTTCGATCCAGTGGGGCTTCCTCCGTTCCAGGTCCTTGAAGAAATTTCCCAGGATTAAGTGGCTCCCTCGCTGAACTCCTCTTTAATCCAGAAGGAATGCTTTGGGCTGGGCCAGACATTCCAGGTTGACTCACAGCAGAAAACAAGCCAGCAGTCGGTCTGCAAGATAATAATTATCACGTCAGTCGCTTCCTTCGAACGAACTTGATAGGAGGAACAGCTTCTTGCCTGGAAACGAAGCACCGACGCGAGCATTGACGCAGTCGATCATCAACATCATGGAAAAACAACTCTTGGGATTTAGGTTAAAGCGTCACGTGTCAATCTTGATGATCTGGATGCCGTCGACGTCGACGTCGCCTAGAGCGTTATGGCACTGTAGCTGCTGATGACCTCTCGAGTAAGTTCACTCAGAGATTTTCCAAACTCCCTCATCGCCTTCAAGAGACCTAAAATTCGAGTTGGTGATGATCTTGTAACATCCTGGGCCTCCGAGGAGACCAAGAGGCGGAAGAGGTGCTGGATGAGGATCAAGGATGAGGATCATAGATTGTGATGCTCAGTTGGGAACTGGTAGGGAGGCATCAGGTCGACGAACCAGCCAATAGCGCGCTGCTCGTGCACCTGAATCCTAATGAGGCCCACCTTGGTATATATGCGCTCACCCTCGGCCTCGTCGCCGATTTTTCCAACCACGCTGCTGTCAACCAGGTGAGTCCACTGATTCCGCCAAGTCCACTGAATCTCCTGCAAAGTTCCTCTTCCCGAATCGAAAAGTCTCCTTCAAGTTCTCTGAGAAGGCGGCCCAACCTATTGTTCAGCTTTTATATTGATTCGATCCTCATTGTTCGCTCTGTCGTTGAATCATACAAAACGAAGGTGCTGGGAGTCAAGTGACATATTTATCAACCTATTTTCTACAACAATACTTACTCCCAGTAAGAACGCGAATAATTCCTATATTTCTTCTTAAACTCAAATTCCCAGTCTCGGTCACTCGGAGATTAATAATTTCTATCAGAGAGCATTTAATTAGTGTGATATCATCAAGGAGCACAGTATTGCTCCAGCGATCTATATAGGAGCTCAAAAATTAGCATTGAAATCGCTGAGCCAAATATTTGCCGACTATCGCGCCTGATGAAGGAGCTAAAGAGGCCTTGTCAAATCTTCTCGTACTTTGGACATCTTTGTCATATTTTGGCAACGGCTGTGCATTCTTGGCAACACCACCTCCTCGTCCTGTGCAATATTAAAGGTAACGCAATCAATGATAACGGTCGTTGCCAAATCTTCAGGCACTTGAGACTGAACCTGGTCCTGGTCCTACGTCATATCCAGCTTTTCTGCTCGCCAGTGATATCAGGGCAACGCAATGATTTTGAGTTCGCGCAATAACTTCCCTATCGATAAGCTCTTCGCAGAGTAAACAAAAGGTAAAAATAAAGTCGCCTCGGCCAGCAATACGAGAAAGAAAGTTTGTATTCGTAGTGCGTAAAGCACCGAGGAGAATAGACGTTGATCGAAGGCTATAACAGCGACGCGCACGGTTCTGGCATTCTAATAAGCCCCAAGATAAAGAATCTGCTTGAAGAGAATATCTTTTTTTTTTTATTTTCCATTCGTTTATTAGTTTACTGACATACACGGGGAAGCGCACGGACGTTCGCCGTATGCACCGTATGCACCCAAGATAAATAATGGACAAGTCAGGTATTTTTGAAAAATTTCAAGGCCATCGTCGCGATCCACTAAGCGGCCCCTTTGTTCCTGAGTTGGCGACAACTTCGATGTCGTCCCCTCCCCCTCCCCCGGTAACGTTTACATTTTACTGCTCGACTCGAAGAATCCAAGGACTCGGAACAATAGTGCGTTTTATTGAAAGATTATGGAACTTCCTGAAGAATGAACGGGTCGGGATGCGTCCGACGCCCACGTGATATCCTTATTGCTGGTATATAAAGCAATCAAGAGAGTCATGCTGATTGGTGCAATCACTCAAAACGGAGGATAAATAGTTTTTGTGCTCGTTACGGTACCGTCACAGTGGGATTGCACAATGCTAAGAGAAAATCGATGCCCCTTGTTGGGGAAAAAAAAAAAAAAAAAAAGTAAAGTAAAGGTACAGATAGCTCTTTCATCAACCAGAGAAATTTTCTCTCTCCCATCCAGGAAGTATCTGATTTGTCGATTGGCCGGAGGAGTTTCAATCAATAGGATTATCCTTATTCGCAATAGGAGACAGCTACTCCATTTAGCAGTGGACAGCAGAGTAGTGGAGTCCTAGTTTGAGAAGGTGGTCGTTCATCTTGCGTCTCTAGGCGCTCTAGACGCTCTAGACGCTCTACACGGATGGGTGGAGCCTTGTTCTTAAAATTACAAGTTTAACTGGTTCTTATCGGTGGGTAAAACCAATTTGAGTCAACACAGTTGCGAGTACGGCGCAGCTGTCTTAGGTATTGACAAGTGTGACAGGGGATTAGCATTACCGTATCACTGGTATCGGATGATAAGCCAGATGATGGTTAACGGACGATGTCAGCGATATTTCTTGCTAAACCGGTCGCCCTCCTGATCCTCCTTTAAGGATGTAAATCGCGTGCGAATTAATGCCTTTAGTTTATTTACTACCTTTTGCAGATCTTGCGCCATGGCCTGGACCGGGAAGCTGCTGATTCCATGTGCCGTACTCTTCCTGGGATGCGTGCTGGCTGGTGAGTATCTACCAGCGGATGGCTCGAAAAAGCTTCCCTCTGTACCTGAGTTTGCTCCTTTCAGAGCAAGAGACTAGGTCCGCCAGGGTCGTCTGTTACTTCAGCAATTGGGCCATATACCGACCTGGAGTCGGGAAGTATGGCATAGACGACGTACCGGGGGATCTGTGCACTCACGTGATCTATTCCTTCATCGGCGTGAGCAACGTCACCTGGGAGGTCCTGGTCTTAGATCCTGAGCTGGACATAGATCAGAACGGCTTCAAGAACTTCACTAATCTCAAGCACAGGTTTCCGGGCTTGAAGACCCAATTGGCGGTGGGGGGGTGGGCCGAGGGAGGCCGCAAGTACAGCAACATGGTGGCCGTGAAGGAGCGTCGGGACAGTTTCATTAGAAGCATCCTCGAGTACATGCACAAGTATAATTTCGACGGGTTCGACCTGGACTGGGAGTACCCTGCGGCTGCCGACAGGGGCGGCAAGTTCTCCGACAAGGATAAGTTCCTGTACTTCGTGGAGGAATTGCGCAGGGCCTTTGACCGGGAGGAAAAGGGTTGGGAGATAACAATGGCGGTGCCCTTGGCGAAGTTTCGATTGCAGGAGGGCTACCACGTTCCTGAACTCTGCGAGTTAGTATAATCGGAAGGAAAAGAAAAAAGAACGAAAATACCTGACCTTTCGTTGACCCACGCTTTCCCTCGTTTTTTTCTTATTCGAGCCGTAACGAATTTGCATTTTTTTTCTTTCTTTAGAAACTTGGACTTTGTACATGTGATGTCCTATGATCTTCGTGGAAACTGGGCCGGGTTCGCAGATGTACATAGTCCGCTGTACAAGAGGCCGCACGATCAGTGGGCTTATGAGAAATTGAACGTGGTCAGTGATGATACCTATAACTGTATATATAAATGAAAAAATTAATTTTCTAACCTAAATTCCGCATCACTAATTAGAACGATGGTCTACAATTGTGGGTCGACATGGGCTGCCCAGCGAACAAGCTGGTCGTTGGAATTCCGTTCTACGGGCGCAGCTTTACCCTGAGCAATAGCAACAAGAACTACAATCTTGGAACGTACATCAACAAGGAAGCAGGAGGCGGCGCCCCGGGTAATTACACCCAAGCCAAAGGCTTCCTGGCCTATTACGAAGTAAGTGCATCAATCGGGTCTTGTGCCTTGAGATAATATTCAAATCACGGCTAAAACACAGAAAAAGGATCGAACGGAAGTTCGTGCAGCAATTAAGAGTATCATAGCAATCAATGTAATTCCAAACAGATCTGTCCCGAAGTCAACGATCCGAAGTCTGGCTGGACCAAGGAATGGGACGCCGTGGGCAAGGTCCCCTACGCCTACAAAGGTAAGAACAGATGATCTGGCATAGCTGATTATTTCTTGGTCACGTGAGTCACGCGAGAACCTTCTCATCTCCATACAATGGCCCTTGTGCCACCTTCGTCCTGAGATTAAAATAAAGAGACGATAAAGAGAAGCTGCGCGGCCCACGAAAGTCGACGCATCGGAAAATGCCTCAAGCCTCCGACCACCACGGGTCCTCCTAATCGGATATCTGATTCAGGTACGCAATGGGTCGGGTACGAGGATCCAAAGAGCGTCCAGATCAAGATGGACTTCATCAAGTCCAAGGGTTACGCGGGAGCGATGACCTGGGCTATCGACATGGATGATTTTCACGGGCTCTGTGGGCAGACTAATCCGCTCATAAGGATACTCCATGACAACCTCAGGAATTACAAAGTCCCAAGTCCTTCGTACAACACCACACCCAGGGTAACTGCTCCGTTGCTAAGACGGACTTTAACTTTGTTTTCCTTACTTTTTATCCGCCTTCACTTTGAAGTAACTTCACTTTGAATTGAAGCCCGAGTGGGCCAGACCTCCTAGTACTCCAGCCTCGAAGGACGAAGGCAAGCACAAGCCTACGAAGAAGCCTCCTGCGCACGTTACCGAATCAACGACTAGGATCCCGACCCCTGCCTACAAGCCAATATCCGTGACTACGCCTTGGAGGGAGACCGAGGAGACGACGAAGCCTACGAGGCCAGTAAAACCCACGACCACGACCGCCAAACCCGTGACTAATGAAATTGATGAGGATTCTAATGAGATCAAGTGCACTGACGAGGACTTTATGCCAGCGAAGGATTGCACTCTGGTCTGAATTGCGTCGAATTCAATATCCTATTATCAAGCTACAGTTTCTTATGTATTATTTTCATTTCAGTATTACCGATGCGTCTATGGAAAACCGTTGAAGTTCCAATGTCGCGATGGCACCGTCTATAATACAGGAAAATTCATATGCGATTGGCCGGAGAATGCCGACCGCGAGGAATGCAGAAGAAAATAATTAAACAAACGTATCGTATTAATTATTTATAAGGAGAAAGTTAACTTTTAGTGAAAATCAGAGTAATATCAATTAATCGAATACAATGATTACTCGTAGGTTTTATATATAGAGACTGAGCTGTACGGATAAAATGTAATCATAAGTGATGCAATGTTATATATAATAAATATATTACAATGTCTCTTCTTTCCTTTCTCATTTCACGACTGATATCGATGTGCCAATAAATTCGCAACGCATTGTTCTTCTGTTTTTATGTTATATATATATATATATATATATATATATGTGGTATATTAAATATTGTAACGTTGCTATACGTAATTGGCCCTTTGTAATGACCCGAATACGACGGAACAAAGGACTTTGTAGACCATAAAAGCTTCGGCATAATTAATAGACTTCGAAAGGAGCGTAGGCACGTACTGTTGTAAGCGTCGCGACGGTTAAATCCGGACAGGCAAGGACAGTGGGACGTGCGTCGGTTTCATACAGGAAGTTTAAACGTTTCGTGCAGCCTGTGTCTACACGCAGCCATACGTACGTCCTAACAGTACTATCTTGCGTATCAATCGCACAGCGGGACATGATAAGAAAAAAAGTAACGAGTTCGAAATAAGATGTCTCATTAAGTTTTCAAAACGGTATCACTCTTTTTTCCACGGGATCGTTTAATTATTCAAGTCTTCGGTTATTTCTGTACATCGTGCCAGTAAAGAAACGTACTTAGGCCTTCCAGTTTAAAGTATCGACCCTGCGCACGTATATCAGGTAACGTAAAAGTTTTCCTTATCAATAGCTAATTGATAAATCCCATCATTTTTTTTCGGGCTCTTAACTTTCCGTCGTTCCGTCCTCTCAGGGCAGAATTCCCGAAATATTATTGCAGCGATTATTACACTGTAGAATTTACTCGACACGGGATTACGAAATTGACACTGTTATCAACGCGTGAAAGATTTAATCATTATCCTAGGAAAGGTTTAACGAGAGGGACCGATGCAATGTTGGAATTTAAATGGGGATTTGAAAAAAGAAAAAAGATGGCAGCACGAATCTTTCATCCTCGGTAATTATCGGCTATTTCCGTGAATCTTCGGTTGCCGTTCCTTTCTTACAATAAACATGTCTGTTTCTATCACCCTGTGTCACCCTGTAATTGCTTGAGACAGGGTAGATACACGCGACAATCTGTGAATTATGAAGTGTACGCGTTGGTTAAAGTGACTTTGCACTGCTGTTCAGATTTAAATTGCAGCTCGTAATCATGATTACTGCGAATGCACTGGCAGCCAATCCTTACATCAAGAAGCATTAGCAAGAGAGAGGTAAGGAAAATGATTTCATACAAATGTTGACAGAGCGTCTGTGTGAAATAAAATTGTCATTAACTTTTTGACGTTTGGCTGTGTTAAATACTTGTGAGATTCAATGACCTTGTACATTTTGTAGTTTTGTTTTAAAATCCGCTATGGAATACATTGCTGGACTCTGAAGCCAGGGTTGCATTACTTCGGTGAAGCCCTATACCAGCTGTGTATATTCCATGTGTCAATTATTACATTTCTTGTTATTCTCTATAACAGAAAAAATGGGAATTTAGATGCTCGTAGAGGATACACTGTGATCTTATTCAGGAGAAAAATATCATCATGGCTCGAAGCAGAAAGTATGGCAATGATACATTAGATGTTCTTAGCAGGGGATGTTTTGAGCCGTACGATGGAATTGCCTGTGGTCGTGTAGGCATCCTGGTCGTAATCTCAGCACTGACATTTCTCTTTGTAGTTTCCAAAATAATAAAATACCATGCATATAAACATTCTCAGATGCATCATTACGCTATCTTCTACATATCAGCTGTACAGTGCATTATATGGTATGGATATTAAGAAAATTTGACTGTACTATCACGGGATTCACGTATGTTTATTTGACTTTACTTTCGTAGTGCTGCCAGTTTTGTATTTGGCATAAGATATCCACAGTTGGACTTTACAACAAACATTTTCAAATTACTGCAGTTTATTCTGATTTGTCACCTATATTGGTCAGTAGCGGCGAGGTCACGGCACAGGGATGATATAGTACAACATGTTGTTAATCCTGTGCTCTGTCTCTATACATTGTACTATATTACTGTAGTATTAATGGGAATGGTGGATATCAGTGGAACATGGACGGAATGTCTCAGTAAGTAAAAGATCTGCCTAATAATTGACATTTATTCCCCAAAATTTTACAAAATACTTTTGTTTAATCCAGGACCCTACTGGTTGATGCTATCCGGTGCAGATTTTATAGCAGTGCAATTATTCGCAGTGGTAGCTCTGTACCTAACTCAAAACAATAGTCACTCAGCCATTTCAGCACTAATGCTACCAATACCGTCCTCACAGACCCGTGACTTATGGCTAATCACAGCCGTATACGAAATTTCAGCAGTAGTATCCATAGTCTTCGATGCAGTTATGTCCTTCAGTAAGCACATCCTAACGATCCTGGAGTATTGTGCCACGTGATTAAAATACGTAGTGGCCCAAGTGTCATACGAAAATCTGTTACAGTGGGCCGAGAGGAAACAGGCTGTAGCGGAATTTACAATCATGTTCAGCTGTATTTTAGTTCCCTGACGGTAATAGTGGTAGTGCTCAAATATTTCCTGCCCACGTGGACACTCCTCAGCATCTTTCAACCAGTGTGCGTTAAATCACGGCCATCCGAGGTGGCTCTGACCTCTCATTATAACACGGTAAGTCAACTACCCAGAATTTTTTATCAATTTTACTTGATCCCACAACTTGACTGGCAAACGCATTTTCAGGACGGTACCTGCTATAATCAGTACCGACGAATGTTCTTCTCGCAAAACGGTGCTCTACCTCCGCCAATTCCCTATCCGACCATTCCGTATCCTTCGGAGTCTCCAATATACGGTGGATTTGGCGATTATTCCTATCCCGACAGTTCGCCCGACGCTTCTCCGTCGATAACTCAGCGCAAAGGAGATATGAACGAGGAGTCTTACGGAGCATTTGAAAAGCACTTCATCAACATTGATCAAAAACGTGACACCTTGGAGAATCAGTATAGAATGGATCAGAATCGACAGACTCTCGAGAGAAGTCTTAGAGTGGGCGAGGACAGGGAGGAATTCGAGAAGGCGCTCCAGAAAAACAGTAACCTGACCACCATCAACGAGGAAGTTGGTAACAACGTGGACAGTCCGCACGAGTGATGCGTTGCTCAATAATTGTTCTAAGTCAAATTGTACCTAGTCGAAAGTGTGCCTAATCAGCAAGTGATTAGGATTCTAATTACTTTTGAAATATATCGACTAGGTATCGGTGGACACCATTCGCTGGGCACCACCTTAAATGGATTACTATGGAGTTCTAGTAACCTATTGTCGCAAAGTCTGAAGAATCGTGCGCTACTTGCGATTGTACTATTCCGTCATCATCTCAAACGAGATTTAGTGGCACACAAACGGAAGATACGGTTACAAGATGGCGGACAGCTCTTTTTTTTAAAATACTCAATATTATTTCGAAATCACGTAAGTATCGGAAGGACGTTAAGATTGATAAAACTCGGTGCCACGGAATCTCATTCCATCAATGGACACAAATTAACTACTCAAATATTTTTTAATCGGCTGTGTAGCACGATTCAAACTACGCATTATTGTGATAAGAAAGATCTTAAAATCAGGTCCTGTCGCCTGATCGACCTGAAAAAGAAAAAGAAATGGCGCGATGTTATTAGTGAAACTTTATCTATAGATCTTTCTGTTGATTTGACCAGATTGTAAAAAGAAATAATGATTAATAGGGGTGGGGATTGGGGGGGGGGGGGGTCGTAGTTAAAATTTTTTTTACAATCGTTTACTTTGACCATGCGTTAAATTATGCAAAGTAATTTTTTTCCCTCTCTATTAGCCAAACTTTATTTAGCCTAGACAGTTTGACAAGAGTGATGGCGAATCTCGTAGATTTATTTGAGATTTAGTAACGAAAAATACTAAAAATATTGACATTGCTGATAGCTACAAGACTGTATTCGTGAGAAGAACAATGCGCGAAGCCGGTGTGCTTCCATCCTTTAATCTGATCTTTTGAGGATGTTTCCATAAGTCACAAGAAAAATGTTGATAAGGCGCTTATCGCTTTTTCTATTCCACAGAGTGTTAAGCCGCGAAAATATAAATTGGAAGTATTTAATGATCTTTCCATGTGCTGTGATTATGTAAATCAATGTAACGGGATCATCTAACCGATCACTAATCAATAGTACCAAATCGATAGACATGCTTGTAACTGTTAGAGCGATGCGTACAATTGGAAATGTATCGATATGGACGATGAGATCTAATTGAAAGGTAATAGAAATATGGTACGAGTTAGATTACGCATTAGCCTTAAATACGAAGCAATAGGGCGGCCAGAACTACAATAGATCTACAGATAATTTTAGAGTCCTGTAAACGAGATGAAATATCTTTCGATTTTTTTTTTCATATTTATTAAATTCTAACCGTCTATAATCTTCGACTGTAAGCGACGACTACAGTACTTTACCCGAATTTGGGTTAGTAGAAAAGATTTTTTTTAAAGGAAACAAAAAACAGGCTTCACGTCCTCCTGATGAAAAAGTCCCTAGAATCCTCCTTAAAATCGACTGGTTTTTTTCTCCAAAGGAAAGTGCAGGCGTTAATTGTCGTTGAAATTGTTTCGCGTGTGACAGGCAGGGCTTTTCCGTACCAACGCAAGGAAAAGAAAACCATATAATCAATTTTAAATTAAAAAGATGTGCCAAAAGTCCGAGAAACGAAGATAACGAATTATCCCGCATCGCGTTATCTTTCGGCAATGATATCGATACGTATTATAGTTTTATCAAAATTTGTGTAATCTAGAACGATAAAAAAAATGTCGACTTGCTGTTTTTCGTATCTTCGGGCTTCTCTCATTCGTTCTTTTTTTCTTTTTCTCTCGCTTTCACTGCGATCGCAAGATGAGCGATCGACGATTGCATTGTGATTCACGGTGCGACGGGAAATGGACTTTTCTTTATCTTTCAATTAGTCACTTAGTGGCAAATAGGACTTTCCATAAGCCTTTTAATAAGGAAATGTCCGGACGACAGAATAGATTAAGTGTAGCCGATCTAATGCAGGGCGCATTGTCTTACGATTAGACACGAGCTGATTACGTTAGGCAAAGACTACGTTACGTTTATATACGATATTCGCTTAGCATTCGACTGCTGAAAATAAGTTTTTCTTTAAAAATCCGAATAATTATGTAAAAAAAGAAAACGAAGTAAAAGGAACAGGATGACCCGAAGCCGATAAGAAGACAAGGCGGCCCCCGTTACTATTGTTTTACGAGGAGCAGGGAGAAAAAAAAAGTCCAATCGTTAGCATTAGATATTGATTATTTATTGGTAGAACAAAATATAGTGGCTAATTGAGAAACGAAAAATGTAAACAGCATAAATGAACGTGCGTTCGTATCAGTGTTTTTGTATATTTGAATAGACGCTCGATATCTCTATTATCGTAAAGACATAAATTAATCGAACGCTATTATTTACAGAAATGGCGTAGTTATTCATATGCGTGATTTGTATATAGGTATCCATACATTTAATAAATTCACCAAGAAGATAATATCTGCCGATTATGTAATACTCATTCGATGAAGTCTTATCGTTGTTGTACTCTATATATATATACACACACATATATATATATATATCACTTGAGCATTATCCGTAGCACGTTCTTCTTATCGTTACCCCGTTAAATTTAAAAAAACATATTATTGTATTCCTTTACATAATCCCCACACCGTTTAGGTGACATTGTACTTGTTACTTCCGTTACGGGAATGATCATACGATACGGAGCATGATAACGCAAACATCAAAATATCAACTGATAATTTATTCAGCTATTATTTCTATTTCTCGTCGTGAAGCCAAGAATAATATCTACAGACGATGGCCAAAGATAACAGGTACTGACGCTTATTTAAATTTTTCTTCGTAACGGTCACATGCGCGAACGCAGTGCGCAATGACATTTCTAACCTAAAAGAAGAAGCGTCGATCGCGAATAGGACGCTGAACGTCGAAATGCCGGAAACCTCGAGACGTCGACGAGGAGGAACATTCAGCAGGTGAAGATGAACTCTCGAATAATTGTACACGCATTGAATATGAGGAATCTGCAAGTTATTCAGCAAACCTCTTGGCTTATCAGTCGAGGACGGGAGACGCTGTGTTATCAAATTCTGAATACTTTTGCTCTGTTTTTCTTCTCTCTTATGCTGAGTGCATGTGTACATACATACAGCAAAGCCACGCAATTTTGTCTTCCCTTTCGCGAGCAAACGATATTTACGCGATGAAGACTTCTTTCCTACGTCAACGATCCGCCTTCTAGCATTCGCGCGTCTGGTGGGGAAGACTGAGCAAGACTCATTCGGTCTTATCAGTTTTTCTTTAAAATGTCCACAAACACCAGTGCGCAAGCATGCTCTCTTGCACTCTTTCTCTTTTTCTCTCTCTCACTCGCTCCTGCTTCTCTTGGGGCTGATAAATAAAATATTAGCCGGTTGTTCATTCAAATTCATTATTCGAGAGCGCGAGGAAATTAAAGCAAGTGCGTTACGCGTTCGTCTGCCAATTTTTTTTTCTCTTAGTACGATTCCTCTTCTTCTCTTTTCTTGGTTAAAATCGTTTATGCTCGCGTCGATCTAATACACGTTTGTCCATCTTTTACGATTTTTTTTTCTGCAAACTTATTTCGGTATTCTGCACCAGTCTCTGGGTTTGACACTCAGTTTCTTCTCTCTTTCTTCTTCTTATCCCTCTTTTGCTTCTATTCTTTTTCATTTTCTTATGGACAAAATATGTCAAGTAGACTCTCGTATGGACAATTGACGGTTACCTCAGCGAAGCTTCTTTGAGGAATTTTACAGTCTCGATACTTTGCACGTGAAAAATAATAATCGATTGCGAATAATAAGCGTATAATGTGCGTTGGTTTGTGTATCTCGAAATCTCGAGTATTGTGCTTTAATTAAACGTTAATTAAGTGTGAAAATGGTTCATCTAAGGCGTAAGGTAAGTCTTACTGGATATGTGCTTATAAGATTTGTTTTGTTTGCAAAAAAAATACATACCTACCATCTGTTTCCCTGCTCGAAGAGATCCGTCAAAATGTATAAATGTTTTTTGGAAAATTTGTGCAAGATCGTTTGAATCTTGAGATTGTCGCCGTATTGAAATTCAAATGTGCCTCATATAAACTAACCTCACGTGGGCCGGTAGGAACCTAACCGAACGTGAATCACGCGTCTGGAGTGCAGTAAAGAATTTTTGCAGTACCTGTCAAGTCCTTTTAAATGGTCCTTTTAAATATGAAACTAAACGAGGGTTTCCTTTTTCTAAAATGCAAGGGTGGTGCTATCTTCGTTTGTGCTCTTTTTTAAAATCTCTACGAACCAAAAATCTAGTGCTTTGTCTCCGATAAATTTTTATTCGTACCTATTTAACTCACACTCGAATATCATTATATTTCTTTCTAGAATCGTCCTTACGTATTCTGCATAATTACCATATTTTATATTATGCGCTAACTGGTTCCTTAAACATTATTTGAAATATCACGGTTAACTTTTGACATAACCTACAAACCTTAGTCTGCTCGATTTTGTCAGGTAATACGTAAGTCGTGAGAAACATAACTTTTCGAAGTATCTTCATTTGATAGTTTACTTCTGGTTGTGTATAAGATTTAATTAGCGGTCTGGCGATAGAGGGAATTGAACAAAATTATAAGAAGATGACATTTTCTAATTATAAAATGCTTCATTATTCGTGTCCCACTGAGCAACATGCATCACGTGTGTTGGCCCGAATAATTATCGTCGAATCTCACGAATGGGAACATGCAGTACATTAAAAGGACGGTGGGTCTTGCAACATAGTCATCTAATTTTAACTCAAATAAAATAAATCTTTTTCCTCTGTCAGATCCTGGTAAGGAATGGTCTGCTGAACCAACTGCGACTGAACGTAAGATGGAGCTCATCCCTGAAAATTCGCGACAAAGAATCTATCCAGCCCGAGCGTTCCTTCAAGGTAAATGGGTCTTCAATAAAATGGCAAATTATTAGTCTAAGCATGTAGATTGTGCAAATAATTGCAGAGTTCGGATTTATCCGTCCGCCTTGCCGCTCCTCATCAGCTTCAACCGAAGCCAGACGTGAGTGCACTCACGTTTGGTAAATACTTCACGGATCACATGCTCAAAGTTTTTTATTACGAGTCTCTGGGTGGTTGGCAGACACCGGAAATTACCCCATTCGAGAATCTGGTTATTCATCCAGCAGCAAAGGTGCTGCACTACGCGGTGGAGGTGAGTGAACATGGGGTAAAAAGATGAAAAAGACAAAATGGGCAAAACTAAATAACTTTGGCTCTTTGTTATTTATATTCAGCTATTCGAAGGCATGAAGGCGTACCGTGGAGTCGATGGAAAAATAAGAATATTTCGTCCAGAATTAAATATGGAGAGAATGAACACGTCTGCGATACGATCGGGACTGCCAACCTTTAATGGCAATGAGCTGATAAAGTGCCTGAACAGGCTAATCAGTATAGACCAGGAATGGGTGCCTCATTCGGAAGCTTCGAGTCTCTACATCCGTCCTACCCTCATAGGCATCGACGTAAGTATCGTCTCGAGCAGATTAAAAAGGAAAAACGAAAGAGAGAGAGAGAGATATGAACGTTTAAGGAAGAATAAAAAATTGCGAAAAAAAAAACGTAGCGAGCGAACAAAGGTTACAGAGCCAAGAACTGTACCGTCTAGCCTTACACATAAATATGTTCTATGAACGCCTGCATAATTTCTCAATAAATAATTATTTAAATCAACCTATGATATACAAAGGTAATGAATCTTGCAGCTCTAAATCCCAGCAAGCTTTGACGAACAATTGTTATTAATATTTCTCAGCAGCGATAAGCCCAAGTAAATCATGATGTCATTGTCTTGTTTTCTCGGCCTATGATGCACAACGTGATGTAACAAAAGACTAGGTCCCACTGGACTTCCCATTTGTTTTCTTTATAACGATAATAATGTCAATGCAGTTGCACTACTTTATGGAGATTTAATTTTGCAATACATGCGCTATTCATTTTTTTTTTTTTTTTTGAAATTCTACACGTTATTCCTCGAGGACTTGTGGATCTCGTGCGCTTTTTCTTCATTTTGCTAGCTTATAGGAAAACAATAATGCGGATAAGCGTGCGTGTATTTAATGTCAGCGACACGCAGCAACCTTTTGCTGTTTTCTAACAATACAATTACAGCCATGGTCGGTCTTAACCGGCAACGCTTATCCGCTATCTACTCTCTTTGGCTCTTGAGTTTATTAAAAAAGCAATACAGAGGAGCATATCTGTTTGATTTTTATCCAAGTCACGGTTCATTTACGTATGTTATCAAATGTTTGCTTTATACGGATTTAATGTAATGCTCAGCAGCGAACAGTCGAAAAGAGAGAAAAAGAGAGAGAGAGAGAGAGAGAGAGAGAGAGAGAGAGAGAACGCGCGAAATCGTGGGGTAACAATATTACATTAGGCGTTAGCGCTGGCGAAACAGAAAATAAACTTCCATTCATATTAATCAATAATAAGAAGTTAGAAAATATTGTTAAGTCGCTCTTGGGGATTGGTAAATTTAGAAATTCATGAAATTCCCAGCTGTTTGTTTCTTGGCTGAAGATTATTCGAATCTTATCGAACGCGATTTCCAGTTTTTAGTATCTCTGTCACAAATTCACGATGATTTCCGCTTCTTTCATTTAATCTTTTTTCTTTTCTCGTGACATAAGAAAAGATGCTGCGCTTGCCACGAGATAAGATTCTTTAGACGATCTGTCGTTAAATTATTTTACTAAACTACTATTTCGATGTTTCCATGCGAAGAATCGGCGGTACCGTTAGTCGGAATATAAAAAAGCGTGGGGGGGGGGGGAGGGGGGGGGATTCCATTCGAAAAATGTCTCAATATTCTTTCTTTCCTTCGTATCTTTGTCGCGATTGCCTCAGCATTCCCTTATTCCTGAGTAAAATCTAAACTTTCCCTTTATTCTCAACTACCTTTTCGTATCTCTAATTACTGTAATGTCAATGTCGCGCGATAATTAGTCGCTTCCCAAGATAGAGAAAATGATGCAACTATCTCATGGAAAAGCATCATTCGGCAGTCCTGCTACGAGATCTGTCGATAAAAAAGAAACCTAAAAATTGTAGTAATTTAACGGTAAATAATAATTGCCAAGAATTCGGGTTTCTTTGGTTTTTGGGACTTTTGGGAAAGGACAATGAGGCTTCCGTTCCTTTAAGACGTAATTACGATCTGATTCTTGGCCGTTAAAGAAAGACGAATTATCCTCTTCTCCAGCTACGCTGCCTGACTCGGAATGTGCTTTGCTCCTTCTGCTCATTGAATGTCGAGCGGAATAAAAAATGAAAGAATAATAATGATAAGTGTTCAATTGGGTTTTCGAAATAGCCGACTCTCGGGGTTGCAGCATCGGATTCGGCGCTCCTCTACGTGATCCTGTGCCCCGTGGGATCCTATTTCAAGAGCAACAGCAAGGACGTAGGAATCTCCCTGCTGGCGGATCCCCGGTACACGAGGGCCTGGCCAGGAGGCTGCGGGGACCGCAAAATGGGCAGCAATTACGCGCCTACGATTCACGTTCAGCGAGAAGCTGCGGAGAAGGGCCTGCAGCAAGTTCTCTGGCTCTACGGCGATGACAATCAGTTGACGGAGGTTGGCACCATGAACATCTTTATGTTTTACCTTAACGAAAACGGCGGTAAGCACCTTGAGCCACTTCTTCTCTAGGAATTAAAGAGTTCATCCATTGATCCTGGTTTTTCCCTGAACAGAAAGGGAACTGGTGACGCCACCTCTTAATGGCTTGATCCTCCCCGGCATCACCAGGAACTCCATCCTGTCGCTGGCAAGGGAATTGAAGCAGTTCAAAGTGACCGAAAGAAAAATTACTATGGACGAAGTGCATCGACTCATTTTGGAGAACAGAGTAAGTTTATGTGTCGACGCATCGACCTCTACAGAGGAAGAGTAACGCACGTAAACGCGATAAATAAGAAAAGAGAAAATCACGACGTAGGAAATCAAATTCCATGGTAGTTAATGTTGACGTTAGAAGAATCTAAAAGATAAATAGAGATAGTGAAATAAATCATTTTCTTTTATTATTATCAGAAGCATAAATGAGAATCTGCGATGGGAATGATACCTGAGTTTACTTATCGTGACGCATAACCCTATGAGACATTATTGTTTCATCGATATCAAAACACAGTATATGGATAACAAGATATCTCTTATTTTATATCTATCTAAAAATATGACTACGCAGCATAATTAACAATAAAATGTATGGTTCGCAGTGTGTTAACATCATTACTTAGACTCTGATTTGATGTATTAGTTTTACAAGGGATAAATATAATAATGATATCTATTTGTTGCAGTTGCTGGAGCTTTTTGGTGCTGGTACAGCCTGTATCGTCAGTCCTGTTTCCTTCATCGATTATGCTGGCCAGGGTCTTCACATTCCCACCCTGCAACAGCCTGATCCCATCTACAAGATGTTCCTGAAGTGCCTGTCGAAGATCCAATATGGTTACATAACGGATCATCCCTGGGCCTTGCCAATAGACTAAGTTCTCTATGGCAATCAAACTTAAGCCCATATCAGGACGGTTGCGTTTATTTCGTGGTTGACTTTAGAGTAAGATGCGCGTGTTATTTCTTTTCTAATTTGAATTTTTCATGGTGTTCCAGCTATTTAGTGCGAGGTTCCTAAATAAGAAGTGTCGTTCTTGCCCTCGATATCCAGTGCCACGTTGCGCTATTTATTTCTAGTCTCGGGTGCGTGACGACGCCATCCTAACGCTAAGTGAATCTCCATTCAGGGCTCACAGATAAGTTTTATACAGCACAACTGTAGCGCCGCTGCTATTAGATTTTACAAAAGAGGATACTATTTCGGTTCCAATGATGTTGCGTACAAACTACGTTTTGAATTACTTTATAGCTTTTAAGTCTGTGTATATTTTTAATTTCTTCACTTTCTTGAAAAAAAAAAAAAAAAAAGTGGAACGATCTATTATACATATGTATATGCTTTACTGCGTAGTGAATCGTTCACCAATACTGTAAATAAGAAAGAAAGAAAGAAAAAAGAGTACTAAGTCGACCTCATGTACTTGAGAATCGATCCTTCCTAGAGCAGGTGATTCCAATGAAGATTACCTGCTCCAAGATTTTAAATATTAATTATTGTACAATCCAGGCGTGCGATAGCCGAAATTCTAATGGCTCAGGAATGATAAGTGATACCTAGGATAAAAACACTTAAATGTACAGCAAATATGAATTCGCTTTGCGTTGCCCATCGTGACACATTCTGTGGAAGAGCGTTTTAAAGAATGAATAATATTAATGAACAAAAAAAAGAGTATCGACATGTTGTTTTTGTTAAGGTTTATTCCTTTTTATGCCAGATATTCAATATGCAGTTTAATTTTGAAAACGAACCAGTGTCAAATGTATAACTGACTGAACCATTTGCCTATACGGAAAACACTCTACTGGCCTCACTGATTAGGCATTTTTGAATGAATGAAACTACATTATTTCTTTATCTGGAAACTTCATGCGTTCGTTGCGTGTGGTTTGCTCTTCTAGGGAAATTGACCTTGACGCAGAGGACACAAGAGAGGTCACTTGTGTCATTCCCTCGTCACGGATTTCGCCATTCTCGAAAATGGCGCAAATGGTGAGGTGCAGAGTCGGCCTATTTTCTATTAAATATGCGAACCAGACTGTGTCACGCCTTTTTGTACCTGTAAAATATCAACGATCATGGTTTCATACCAGCTGGATTCTCGACGGTACGTATTAATTACTTGACAAACGATTTAATTGAGTTTGGAGGTTAGATGCACATCTGAACATTCTCAAGTATTCAGACTCCTTTGATTTCATCTGTATCAGTGGAAATGAGCAAACAGGACATTTTTACTGTAAGGAATACATTGAATTTTTAATGACTATCATTACATTTCTTAACAGAATGTTATACAGTGTATGATCTTGTTGGTTCGCATTGATTATGCAATAGAAGAGTTTTAATTGAGACTGTCAACATTTTGTGAGTCGAGTATCACCTCCTTATGAGTTTAATTAAAGTAAACACACAGTGGAGTTTCCAGGTTTATTATTGATTGACTGTAATGAAATTTTCTTTTTAGTCAAAGGCAAGGAACTACTCATGCCTTCTTTATCCCCTACGATGGAATCTGGTACTATTGTAAAATGGCTCAAAAAGGAAGGTGACAATATACAAGCTGGTGATGCTGTGGCTGACATACAGACGGATAAGGCTGTTGTTACAATGGAAATGGATGATGACGGCATATTAGCAAAAATCATTGTTGCGGAGGGAACCAAAGATGTCAAAGTTGGTACTTTGATCGCACTTACGGTTGAAGAGAAGGAGGACTGGAAATCAGTTGAGTTACCTAGTGATGCAGCCACCTCAGTGTCATCCGCTTCTGCTACAACTGAAACTGAACCGTCATCAACACCTGCTACATCGTCTGAACCTCCACCACCGGGACAGTATGTTATTGCATGTCAATATCACTTACGAATACAGAATTGACACTGTTTGCTTCTTCCAGGCAAAATATTGCCATGCCTGCCCTATCTCCGACGATGACTTCAGGTACGATTGTAAAGTGGCTGAAAAAAGAAGGAGATGAAATTGAACCTGGAGATGCTCTAGCGGAAATTCAGACTGATAAAGCTGTAATGTCTTTTGAATTGGACGATGAGGCCATTCTTGCGAAGATTCTGGTAGGTTTTTCATTCTTTACAATTATTTCATTTTTAATTTCTCAGTAAGTTTTATGAATTAGTTTTTTTTTTGTTACAGATTCCTGAAGGTTCCCAAGTTGAGGTTGGTCAACTAATTGCTATAACTATGGAGAAAGGATCGGACTGGAAAAAAGCTGTGGTTCCTGCAGTAACTAAGGCTGCCACAGAAGCAACATCTGAATCTCCTGTTTCAAAGCCGCCTCCTTCAACAGATTCAGCACCTGCAGCTGCACCATCTGCAGCTCCACAGCCTCCACCAAGTGGACAGTACGTGCCTACAATTTATAGTACACTTTCTCTATTTTTTTTATTAATATTGAAATATAATTTGTCTACAAAACTGTATGCAAATATTCATATTATTCGCGTAGAGTGTATGGATTAGCTGTAAAGCGGTTACTAGAAGAATATGGTCTGAGTTCAGGATCTATAAAAGGAACAGGCAGGCCAAATCGTCTTCTGAAAAGCGACGTGCTGGCTCACATTGAAGCAAATCACTTACAAAAAGTCATTCAACAAAGTGGTAATTACATTCACATTATTGTCAATTTGTGCATAACTATCCCAATTCAAACTAATGAATTTTATGCCAGTTCCTGCACCTGAAGCATCTAAAAAGGCTCCCGCAACTGGTCCTACCAGTTCTCCCGTAGTAAAACCAGCTGGCAAGGGTTCATCTTATATAGATATCGAAGTATCGAATATTCGTGCTGTGATCGCCAAAAGATTAGGAGAATCCAAGGTATAAAGCTCTACATTAAAAAAAATGATAGTCCTTATCATTTATTGTTTCTATAATACAATGTTTTATAGGCCAACATACCGCACTCTTATGCCACCGTGGATGTACAAATAGACAAGCTCAATGAATTACGCAATAAACTCAAAGCCGATAACGTAAACGTATCCGTAAATGATTTAATAACAAAAGCTGTAGCTCACGCGTTACTCGAGTGTCCAGATGTCAACAGCTTATATCAAAATGGCCAGGTAACAAGAATCGAGTACAATCGTAGGTATTCCTACTTTAATAAATGTCATCCTCTCCACAGGTAATACGAGCACCGAAGGTCGACATTTCAGTAGCAGTGTCCACACCAACAGGACTTATCACTCCAATAGTCTTTGACACGCCATCTAAGAGCTTAACTGATATTGCCAGCAACATTAGAGACCTGGCAGGACGAGCTCGCGAAGGGAAATTAAAGCCCCAAGAATTTCAGGGTGGATCCTTCACGTATGTAACGTTACAAAAAAAAAAAAGAAAAGAAAAATCGAAGGTGATACCGACAAAGAAAATATAATATAAAAATGATTTTTTTTGTTTCCTCAGAATTTCCAACTTAGGAATGTTCGGAATCAAAGAATTTTCTGCAATAATCAATCCGCCGCAAACAGCCATTCTAGCCGTTGGAGGTGGACGAGTAGAATTAGGTAAGAAGTGGGAACTGTTTTACATATCGTTAATTGGCCATAGATGACAAACATCTGGAACACCCGTTACACAGGTCCTTCCCTGATGAAGGCCACCAGAATGACGGCCACGCTATCCTACGATGCACGTGCTATTGACGAAGACCAAGCAGCTGAATTCCTGGCTGTTTTGCGTTCCATTCTGGAGGAACCCATCGCCCTGTCTGTAGCTAAATCCCAAGCCCTTAGGCATCGACGAGAATAATTCCACTGGTGAGTGAAATTATCAGGCACTTCGATTCCTATATGCAACTGGCGAATGTACCGTGTCCTAAGCGAAGAACTATTTACTGGATATCATTTTATAAGTCTACAAACATGTTTATCCTACGACTCTTTTCATCCGAATCTCCACACATAATTCTCAATGGTATAATAGCTGTTGGTTTTTTGGACCATTGAAGTGGAGAAGTCAGTGACAAACCTGATGCTGTTTTTTGTTTTTCTTTTCAGAAGTAACTTCACAATTTGGAGGTTTCAAGAAATTTCCTCATACTGCCGACTAATCTCGACGAATTGTACAAAATAAAGAAAATATTTATTCGAGGCTTCGCCTGGTTCTGCGCCGTGCACGCGTGTAAGTTATCTCTTTTGTGATATCCCACTTCTGAGTTATACATCTGGTAATTAGATTGTCTCCATATCATCGACGCTATCCCAACGATCATCCCATTCTAACCTGTTTACCTCTATCAAACAGTTTTTCGTTTTCATACGTCTTAATTACCAAATGCCAGAATGTCTTGATTCTTGGCACATGAATTTTGTGTTAATTGGTGACTGCAGTGTCAACAGCTGAAAGCAAAATATACTGGGTTTCAAGTGCCAATATATTTTGGATGTCTGACCTTTGAAAAAAAACCAACATTTATCTTTCCCTTTTACGTAGCTAATTATCTATAAGAAATATAGTTAATTGGTTTTAAAAATTATAGTTATAGATTCATTGCATAGTTCTCTTTTTTTAGCAAAATCAAATGAATAGGTTTCTTTCGATTTATCCATTTCTTTGGAATCTTCCTCGACTGCAGGTATCGTTATCGTCGTTGTCATCATTTATTTTAAGGTAAACTTAAAGAAGTTGACGTATACTCTTGGACGCCCTTTTTTATCGGTATAACTACTTTTCAGTATTTCATATTCCGGCATTATATGCACAATTGGGTTTATTTTACAATTTGCATCTCTTCTAAAGCAGCTATTTCTGCACACACACACACACACACACACACACGCGCGCGCGCGAGACTTTGATAAGTGAGTTAGTCGTATGTACAACGTGAGAAAATGACTTAATTAAAAAAAAACTCGAAATGTTTATTATTAATTTCGAATGGAAGATAATAATAGTTGGAATAATTAGAAAATGCATAGACCAATATTTTAAATAAAATATATTTATTGCCAATAATAATCACTACCGTTTCGTTTTGTCATAGTTCATGAACTTTTCTTCATCGTGAAAATGAAAATAGAAAATACGTAATTGTGTCACGTTGAGCTGCAGAATTCAATTCTCAATTGAGAATATTCCTGGTTTAACGTTAAGCATGAATGATAGCGAAATCGCGTATACGATAAATTAAAATTATCTTCGTTATCTCCGATAAGTCCTATAATTTCTGTGAAAAGCAGCGACGAAACGAGCTGATAAAAGAAATTCACATTTGTCCCTCGTTAACTTGGTCCTGTTATGTAAACTTGACTGGTCAAATTATCCATTGTTTTATCGCACACTTCTTTAAGACGCATATAAACTCGCTCCTGTCGTAGCTGTAGATTTATTTAGCTAACTCGAAGCTCCTCCACTTACCTTCTTGATTTTTTTTTCCCCCTATTGAAGCTGAATTCATAATTTTTCAATCTACAAGCTCTGTGGTTCTAGCAGAAATATTCTCCTCTTGGTGACAGATACTCTGTGACGATGCACAGATTATTTATAATTTATTGACAAGCGGTGCCAATTATTGGCCGTGGGCTGAATATATCTATATTTGATATTGATTTCAAGGAAACTGCCTTAATTCTCATGATTTTATTGATAAACGAGAAAGATAAAAATTGCCGATAAGGTTGCTAGTAACGACTCGAATAAATTTGGAAAATTTGAAGATACATTTATTTTTTGTCGTCGAGTCTGTCTTGTAAGATCTATCGGATCTTCTAACTCAAACGTGAACGGATCCCCCCCCCACTCGATGCGTCAAAAAAGTCTTGTTCTCATGACAGTTTTATTTAAACACATGGAACCAAGAGACTAGGATGATTATTTTTTGAGAAAAATTGTGTATTATTCGTTTATCGTTTGTAAACAGAATTATATACATTGTTATTATTGTTTAAGCTGTTATACAATTTAAGTTTCTAGATGGTTGAGCAAAATAATGCTCTTTAGGCACACAGAGGATCATTCGTTATATATAAAAAGATATCTTTAACAAAGATTTAGTAAAAGTTCTCTCTAAAATCTAAATGCTCTCCCCCTCCTTCTCGCAATAAAACTTACAAAAAAAGGTCGCGGCGATTTGCCAGCTTTTGGTCCTTTCAATTTGTAATAATACTTCTTTATAGTAATACATTTTTTGCTTTAGGGCGGTTCTTGTAAAATTTGCTAAGAATCGCGAAATACTTGGAAAGAAAAGGAGGAACGATGGACTTTCGAGGATACTATTAAATTAAAATATTGAAAATCCATCGTACCATTTATATTGAACTATTGATCCCACGCAATTAATATATGTATGTCAGTAGCGTCTGGAGCCATAAAAAATAAAATCCGGATATTAAATTTTGTAGAAAACTGAATGAAATTGAATTTTCGATTTAACGAAAATTCTTACTGACGCAATTGATTTCTCATATCTCCTTATTTAAACATCACCAGCCACTACCGAGATAAGTACGTTACTACTTATTCTCAAAGTCTAGCACAAACATCATCTCTTTGTATAATGTATACAGACGTCAGTCTTAAGATTAAATGGTTGTTCTCGTTTTGCAATAGACTAAAGAAAAGCAAATTGCACTAAGGTCCATTCATAGCTGAACAATAACGAAGATGCATGTTTCAGCGTATTGCAGCCTGTTTGATTTTGAATAAGATAGGAAACGAAACATAATAATGGCCATTACTACAGTTTGTAGTAAAGTTTTGTTAAAGTTACATGAATACTCGAATAATCACTTGGCAAACAATACCTTGAACAATGTTTACATGTGAAACTATCCAGATTAGATCAATCCTGGCAATTGCATTGAAATTGAATCTTTTTTTTTTTGTTCTTAAACAGGGAATCTACTGAGTTTTGCGAATTAACAACCGTAAACGCGCGTAAGGAAATTACAGAAATGATAGATAAACACAAAAGAAATAAAGTGGAAAGAACAAAAGTGTGTACTTTCGTTAGATAAACGTACACGTTAATATCGGGACGCCAGGAGAAAGATCTTTGGACTTTAAAATGCTTTACGCAGCATTCGCTGGGCGGCTCTAATTAATGGCGTCAGGGTGGAAAGGTCTGCACAGTTCTCCAAGAAAGGATGTGCCAGCAATTCGTCGGCTGTTGCTCTCTCATCTACTTCCACAGCCAAGCACCTCTCCAGAAAGTCCTGCAGTGTAGGACTGAGCGTATCCCATCGTGGAATCGATGGTTTTCCAATGGCGGCAATCAGATATAATGCACGAAGCGGTGTCTCCTTCAAATATGGTGGTTCGCCCTCGATCATCTCTATAGCCATTATGCCTAAGGACCAAATGTCAACCTTCTTGCCATATTGCTTCCTTGTGACAACTTCCGGTGCCATCCAATATGGCGTGCCAACCATGGTTTGTCTCTTTTCATCACCGACGATGTTGGCGCAGAAACCAAAATCTGTTACCTTGACGTTTCCTTGCATCCCTAGGAGAACGTTGTCAGACTTTATGTCCCTGTGGATGATTCCTCGGGCGTGAAGAAAACTTATAGCTTTTAGAACTTCACGACAGACTGCTGCTATTTGTGCTTCCTTCATTATAGTCTCGGTCACCACATCCGTTAAGGGACCACCTTCGAGGAGCTCCATCACAACCCACAGGTGCTCTTCGAGAAGATACGCATCAAGGAAGTTAACAAGGTTTGGATGCTGAAATTCTTTAAGAACCTTAATCTCTGTTAGAATGAGTTCCTTCTTTGGTTGTTTCGATAGATCTATATCCTTTATGGCTACCCTTTGATCGTTAGAAATGTCTGTGGCTATGAAAACTGTACCTGATGCTCCAGCACCAACTTCTTTACTCCTTTCAAAACGTTTGTTGGGATCCCCATGGTGACAGATTCTTCTGATTTCTTCAAATACCTCTTCATCCGATAACCTTCCCACAGAGCATTCTGTCTTCCTGCGTAAGATGGGACTTTCGTCATCTGGATGGTGTATCTCATCAGGCATACGATTATCATCAATTTGATATGCATTTAAATCTTCAAGTATCTCTGTCAAGGTTTTCTCTACTCTGTCAATGTTCTTTCTTGGTACTAACTTTGGTTTATAAGTCTTAGGAGGCAGGTCTGGTAGCCTCTGCAATTGACTATCTGTAGAACTAACAGAGGTGGAACCATCAGAATCTCCTGATTGATATTTCTTTTTAGCAAGAATCTTATCTATCTCTTGAGACTCCTCCTCTATAAGATCCTCTGTCACAAATGGCTTAAAGACTTCTTCCTGGGGCTTCTTTTTGATAGAGTAATTATAGAACTTAATAGCCTGTAATGCTGCTGCTGGATTTTGATCCTGCTCCAACTTGGAGATCTGCGTATTGAGCAAACGTATCCAGGGGTCAGGTAGACCCTCTAATTGTCCTGTAACAGCATTCTTGCTTACATGAAATTCATGGGAGACATTTGTAGGTAAACCAATCTCAGCTACGCTGTCTGTTGTGCTCTTCTTCTTGGAGAAAAGTTTTGATATACTGAGGCTCATCTTATCACGGAGCTTCGCACTCTTGCGGTACTCCGTTTTGCTAAATTTTCTAAGCTATTTGATTATAAAAAAAGTTCCTCACAACGTGAAGTTACACGATTGGACTCGCAATGTGATCCTCTTCAATGCAGATAATATCTCCGAGGCACACTCATTCTTTGTGCACAGTATGATAATTGCCGTCCTTCAGCTGTTCCTTCTCTCTTCCTGTTGCAAACTTGAATTCCTCTTTACACTTGTACGTTATTTACTGCTATTTACTTCACGTCAGAGCAACACTTTGAGCATAAACAAAAGCCTACATATTTTCTTATGTATATCGCGATCCATTAACACCAAATAAATAACCCTGCGCGATAATACACGCCACAGTTCTTAGCCGTGAACAGCAGGGTAACGGCGTAACCCATTCTTTTATTTGCAGAATCACAGACCACATATGCAATAAATAGAATTACTCTTTAATAATTAGTTGGAGTCGACATATTTTACACTGCCACCTATTGAGTGATTTCAAAAATTATACAGATAATAAAATGTCCAGTTGCACCACAGAAGTTGCACTTCCAATACCGTTGTCCTTGCATGTCTCCCCTAATCCTGTATTAGAATCAATTAGAATTGATCTTCCCTTTTAACATATAAGTCAGTGAGTTATATATTTTTTTTTAGACTAGCGCTTATTCTAACAGAACATTTTATTACAGAAAAAGTTGCGCTTAATCCCTCCGGTCAACAGCGCCATCTACCAATAAAAGAAACGAATTAATAGTTCAAGAGTTTCCCGAACACGAAGGTGAGGACCCCATTCTAGTGGCCTGGTGGTAACGCATGGAATTATGTGAGTATGTCGGGTGTTGATCATATCAGATAATATTCAATTATATCGCTGGTTTTAACCTACAAGCTGTCCACGTTGCCATAAAATACTAATCCACTGAGAACTATGATATTTGTAAATTTATTATGCGTCTCTCATTGTATTCTATTATATTTGTAAATATTTAGAAGCAGTCTTCATTTATGAAAAGTATGGGACAAAACATAGATGAAGAACCCAATGAACTTCCCTTTGAAGTAAAGACTTTATTAGACACTGAGGAGGATACAAAAGATGTAAATAATAGCAAGAAAAAATATAAATGTACTGTGCCTGGATGTAAATATGCATTTCTAAGGCCATCAAAACTTACTACGCATATGAGAAGCCATACAGGAGAGGTAATTTAACTATTTAGCCTTTACGTATGTGCCTGGACATTATATTTTATGAATTTTAACAGAGACCTTATAGATGCACTTATCCCAACTGCGACAAGACTTATACTAATTCATCTCATTTAAAGCGACACTGTGAGACACACGATGATATCAAGCAACGATACAAGTAAGAACAAATGCAAATTAGAGATCGTTATGTCAAGGGAGATTAAATGTTGTCTCGTTGCTTATAAATTTTTTTTGTAGATGTACAAAATGTTTCATGTTGATCAGCAATCTGCATAATTTAAGGCGACACTACGAACGTTGGCATCACAACAAGAAGCAGCTAACTTGTGAAAAATGTAATGTATCGTTTACAAGCGAACGTCAGTTCAAAGAACATGTAGCCTTTCATGAAGGGAATGCTCTCTACATGTGCGACATATGTAAGAAGCAATATAATGTTTACAGTAGATTTAGAAGGCATCTTCGGAATCATAACAGCAATCCTAAAAAATATGCATGCCCAGCAGCAGAATGTTCCGAAATAATAGAAATGTCGTCGCTTCGCACACATATGGGAAATCAGCACGCGAAAGGTACGTATCTTCTTACTTACATTTATGTTACGGGACTCTGGGAAAATCGCAAGAGATAAAAATTCTAATGATAACTCGTGGAATCCTCATGCGATCAATACCTTCGACACGATGATCGCGCGGCTTCCAACTGTCATAACCAAGGACAAGCAAGAGCCACAACCAGGCGATTGCGAATTTCAAATTATCTTTCTGCAATTAAAAAGGCACATCTACGGAAACAAGGTGTATGCGATATAGACGAAAGATTAAAAATCCGGATTGTTGATCAATTTGTGTTTGCCAACTCCGCAAAATGCACGAAGACATTCTTGCTGACATATTCCTCTGTGTTTGGGAAATCTTCACCGATGTGCCGCACTTTGATGTTTCCACAAAGAATATTGCATACCCGAAACCAATTTAGATTCAGCCTGACACCATCAAAGATTGCCCTACCAAAAATCCCTGGCTCATTCTCGGCTTGACGAATTACAAATATGTAGAAGAAAGTTGTCTCGTTGAATATCGTCATGTGGAATCGTTGAACCAGACTTTTCTAGGTGTACGCCTTGTGAAATATATATGTAAAATAAAAGTAGTTGCCTCCTGTGAATTCGATGGTTGACGAACAGTGAAAGGGAAACTTGCATATTTGAAAAGTCTCTCGTTCCACGTGAAATGTCGTCAATCCCATCCGAGTCATTCTCGTCTTCCAGAGGATAGCAGCTGGGAATCATAGGTACTTTTATTGATTTTTTTATTACAGATCACAAATGCAAGCATTGCGGCAAAGTATTCCTGGACAGTAGCGTATTCGAGAAACACGCTGCCGTACATTCAAAAACGCCACTGACCTTTACCTGCCCCTACGAGAACTGCTCGCGATTTTATTATTTCATGCGAAATCTGAGGCAGCACATTCGCACCAAGCATGAAGACAAGTTGTATCAGTGTGACACTTGCAACACGAAGCTCTGTTCGCGTCAAAAGCTCATTCAGCACATAAATAATATACACCTGTCTAACAAAAAGAAAAAGTCTCCAGCAAAGGGAAGCGAGCGCAAGAGAAGAAAGGACGCAGGAGAGCCAAAGAAGAGTGCAGTCTCGAGACTCTCGGGACTTGATTTGTCACGAACGTTGGAAAAGAGTCTCTTGCAGCGGAAAACGACGACGAAAGTTAGCAGCAATCGGATTAATCTACCGAGTAGCGTTACAGACTCAGAAGTTAATACGCTCTGACCTTATGTAGATTTTTGATCTTTACATTAACATGTATAGCTACCAAGATGTAATAAAGATACAATGTTTGACAGGAAGGAATTCCTTCGCCATCTGTCAGACGTCTGTCCAGTCAACCACGGAGTATGTGAATCTATGTAGAGTGACGAGAGTTACCGAAGGAGGTTTTTGCAGCCCTCGAACTCACTCATGTAACTCACGTGGGCGACCAATGCTTTTATTCTTATGTGATTAAAAGACTACAAGGAAGTGGGGGGAGGATCGTGCGATCATCTAAATCGTTTTATCATTTAATCATCGCAGCTCGCAGTAACATTCAGGTCGAGGTCAATCAGTGCCAGTTCCTACTGATTCCTACCGCTTACTCTACCAGTCCAACACGCTTTTACCCTGTTAGGGATCTTTGATACAGTTCTGGTTTGTATAAGTACTCAAATAATTATTAATCGAATTAATGTAAGGCTAAAAGTGAACTGCAAAATATAATTAGACGTGTGAATCAATGCTGAACAAGGTAAAAATTAAGTAATCGAAATTGGCGATATCCTAACCTATACGGATAAGTCGTACCCATTGAGTTAATTAACCACATCCCTTCTTCTTTCCTTTAAGGCTTTTTTCTCGTAAACGAGTAAGCCACATCCTTTGTCGATAAATCAAGCACGTTTTATCATTTGTCAATCTCCACTTGTAGTACGTTCACTCGTGTCAAACGAATGGCCACCCCGAAGGAGCGACGTCGATGTCTTCGTATTGGCTTTGCTGGTTCAGTGCTTTCGAGGCTAACGAGTGAAATTCAAAAAAAAAAATATCGAAAGCCTAAATTTACTCCTTAAGTTGTTCGCAAAACTTATAAATCTTTCTCTGCTTACAGATAGAATGGCCGCCAGAAGCATCAAGTCTTTGAGCAGCGAGTGTCTTGCAAAGTTCTTCAATTCCTTTGATACTGTCCTGACGGACTGCGATGGTACGAAGACCTTTAGTGCGGAGCTTTCATTCGTTTCCAACGAAATATTTAGTTAAAGCTAAGAACATTTTCACTGTGCATTCGCAGGTGTTTTATGGTTGCAGATGAATCCGATACCAAAATCTGCCGATGTAATGAATCTCTTTCGTAATATCGGCAAGAAGGTTTTCTACGTCACAAACAACAGTACAAAGACAAGAGAGGAGTTTGTCGAAAAGTGCAAGACTCTTAATTTCGAAGCGTCTGTCGATGATATACTCTGCACTGCCAACCTAGCTGCATGCTATCTCCAGGACTTGGGTTTCAAGAACAAGGTCTATGTGATAGGATCAACAGGTACTGTGATCCTTGACGTGTATCTCCATTTTACCGTCCTACAGTTTTCCTTTTTTTTTTTTAAAAACAACCATTATCTCCTCTAGGAATAACCAAGGAATTGGACAGAGTCGGCATCTCTCACATTGGCTCAGGACCGGACACTTTCACAGGGGACCATGTCTACAAGACGTTTGAGAAAGATGATCAAGTGGGTGCAGTAATTGTTGGTTTTGACGAGCATTTTAGTTATCCGAAGATGGTGAAGGCTGCTACCTATTTAAGCGATAAAAGTATCCATTTCATTGGAACGAATACCGATGAAAGGTTTCCGGTACCAGGCAGACTTGTCATTCCCGGTAAAGTTACTATTATTCTTATCTTTTCATTGGGATGCTCTAGTATTCGGACTGCCAATAAAAAAAAATATCTATTTCTCTTCAGGCACCGGAAGTCTAGTTCGCAGCATTGAGACCTGCGCCGAAAGGAAAGCTACGATAATGGGAAAGCCGGAGCCATATGTGGCGCAGGTCGTCACGAAGCGATATGGTGTCGACCCAAAGAGGACCCTCATGATTGGCGATCGCTGCAACACCGACATTCTCTTCGGAAGACGCTGCGGCTTTAAGACACTTTTGGTTTTATCAGGAGTCACGACACTCGAAGAGGTAGAGAAGTGGCAGAATTCCCATTTGAAAGAGGAGTCGGATCTCGTGCCCGAATATTACACAGAAACATTGGGCGATCTTCTACCCTACCTGCGCAGCTTCCAAGCTGCCATGTAAATTATATCTAGTCATTTTATATTAACATTCGCGAGCACGAATGTTCATAGGTAGCCAATTTATTATATATTTCAATCTGATAGACAAATTTATTTAATATTTCTCTATCTATAGCCGAATAAATATGATGTGAATAACCTAAGCATCTGTGCATCAAGTCTCATTACAAATCAGTCAGTGGATTCCTCAATTTCTTCTACTTCACAAATGGCAAGACGATGCATTACTGCAATCAACATTTTGGGGGGCTCCAATAGGAAGCATCAGCGGCAAGTACTCAAAAAGTGCTGCTAGATGAATTATATGTTTCATGCATTTCGAGATGTGCGACAAATTACGGACAAGAGACGAATCTCCTGCCAGTCAAAATTCTAACTTTTGGGTTTCCACTTTCCGCTTCTTTAATATAATTTGTTGCCTTTGCTAAAAACGCTTCAACGTATCGTTCACCATCAAGCACTCGTGTATGTAGAGAAGATCCTATGTGCCAGTGGGTGCTCCGCTGCTATTAGACACTGACTAAAAAATATTCATTACAACAGAAAAACTTTTTTTTACTGCTATTCCAAATACCCAAGCAGATTCTCATATGATTTTCTTAATGAACTAACTGCTTTCAATTTGCTGCATTTTGTTCCGCAAGTTGCTTTTTATTTTATTAAAACATCCTCAGTAAAATTTTATTTTCTCTTGGATATTAACAGTTGGAAATTAGAAATCTTGACCAAGAATATTTAGAAGTACCGAAAGTTACCCAAAATTGTGTGCGCGCAACTTCGTCGCGCAGAACTCATGAAGCGGGGGAGAGTGGGGGGCGTGGGTGGAGCGCCTAAGGCAGCGCCCGGACTCGGAGCGCTCATTCTTCCTCGAGCCGGTCT
>JASANN010000527.1:0-71960 GCA_031762395.1 Calameuta pygmaea | reverse complement strand
AATTTTTTCCGAAAAACCCCCCCCCCCCCCCCCCCGACCCACCCTTTACCTACTACGATTCAAGCTAGGTAACGAAAGAGAAAGAAATTAAGAGAAAAAATTTGAAACGTTTGCTCAAATGCCTGACAGAGGCGAACCTGCCTTGTTCCTAGGCAGGGTCTGCCTCGCACTGACCTCCCGGGGGAGAACTGGCAAAATGAACGAGCTCTCGTAATCGGACGACTCCGACACGATTCGCACTCGTTCGCTGTCAACGTGCTACGGTGAAACGCGGTTGATTTATAATTTGGTCCTAAGATCAGGAGGAAATCAACCTTGATTGCTTATCCAGCGTATCAGCGCGGCTCGTTCACGATCATGTTTCCACCGTCCTCTTGGACCTCCGTGGAGTCCCGACCTTCCAGCTCGAAGGAGTCGAACCAAACGGCCATGAGATTTCGCGATGGCATGTCGAATCGCAAATACCAAAGGACGAACGATCGATGCTAAGCAACGCCGTAGCGTCTTGGCAAACAAATATTCATTCGCCGAAGACTTTAATGGCCGTTGAGATGGTCTGATTAAATTTTCGTTAAAAATTTGCTTCCCCTTTGTTTCTTGTCGCTTCGCAAAAATCCTGAGGACCAAAGTGCGGAAAAGAGCTCCCCTTTACAGTGCAAGGAAGGACTTCCTGCTATGAACGTTCCTTCGAGCCTCTGGCGCCTCTCATTTGGATTTGTTATAAGAACTTCGCGAGAGCTTTAAGATGGTTCGTCCTTCGAATCCACGTTTCATGTCCCGTGTCCTTGAGGCAGTGACGCATCTCTCCGAGGGCAAAGGATCCTCAGCGCGAGATGTCCTCGCCTTCGTAAGACAGAATTCCTCGACACCCGCGAGGAATCTGACGATGCAGGTAAATATCTTAGTGCATCGATGCTTTATCCTTCTCTCCTGTGCCAGCTCAAAATCATTTATCTAATTGATGCGTCTCTCCTTCTCCTCCTCCTCCTCCTCCTGCCGCTCCCTGTAGGTTCATCGCGCATTGAAGCACGCAGTGAATGCCGGCCTGCTGCGCTTGAAAAGTGGCCGCTACAAGGCGCTTGTCGCTGTTAATCCCATCAGAGCGAACCTGCGCCACTCGGTAGAGCCCAACAACGGGGGACTCAAGATCAGCGCCGCCGACACGGAAGGGCTGCCCGTTGGTGATCCCTCTCATCGAATTCAGGAGCGCAGAGGTCGCAGGCGACGAAGGAGTCGTGGACGTCGGCGCAGAAGCGCAAGACGGAGGCGACGTCGAAGTCGTCATCGTCGCAGGGAAACTCCGGAACGGAGGACTCGAAAGATGCAACAGGCCCGGCACAAGGGCGTCGAGGAGGAAGTCGAGGAATGGGCGGTTCCTCGTCGCAAGAGCCACGCGGAAGACCTCGAGGGACAACGAGCCGGGAAGAAAGGAAGAGATGGAGGAGGAGCTGGATCCAGTGCCGAAGGTACGATCTACTCGGATGATTCTGTGGGGGCTCCCGAGTACGATGATTCCCGGAAGACCAGGAAGTCCAAACGAGCGAGCCATTCCTCGAGTAGGAGGAGGAGGAGGAGGAGGAGGAGGAGGACGACGACGACGACGTTAAGGTCGAACGAGAGGAAGAACGAGGGGAAGACCGAAAGGCGATCGTCTTCGAGGCAGAGGAGTCAGCAGCAGCTGCCAATGGAGTCTCCACTGGAGTCATCCGAGAATCGAATGGAAAGCGACGAGGTTCCTGTCAATTCTACTAATGAGGAAGAACGCAGAGAAAAGAATTCGCAGGAGGAGGAAATCGATCGTAACGAAGAACCAGATAATTGCGCGAGTGGAAGCGACCTTTGATGATCGTTCGCGCTATCAGTCCGACGCTCGAACACGTCTCGTGATCGTTCATTCGGATTCTCGATTCCGTAGATAATAGTGATGTAGTCCGCGATGCAGTCCGTCGCCCGTCGCCCGTCGCCAGTCGCCAGTCACAAATTACCCTGTGTTCATTATTAAGTAGTTCGATGAGACTCTACTTAAATAAAGAAGACTCCCGTCGAGGACAAAGTTCTTTCTGTCTCCCTAACCGACGAGAAACTCGTACTTTCTCTTGTCTCCGATCCCTCCCTCCCTTCTTTTTCGGCCTCCTCTCAGTCTCCAATAGGAAAAGCCTTTTCCTGTTATCGGTTTAGCCAATGGCGCTTTTGCTCCTGCGAAACTTTCTCTCTCGCAGGGTGGCAGCCTTGACTATCGCCAGACGAGTCATTCCTTGATTTTGAAAGTTTTTGAAGTTCCTGTTGCTCACAGAGACACCACGAGAAATGTCATCCCGATCGTTCGTTGACTAAATCCGCACGATATAGGTCTTCTCCCTGAGCTCGGAGCAGCAGGTTCCTCGAGGGACTTTTACGGGGACCGAAGAAAGAATTACTTAACGATCAACGAGCTTTTTTTCCCTTCTCCTCACGTCTTCATCTTCTTTTCCTCCCATCAAAGAAAAAGCTGTCGAAGAAGAACGACGGAGTGACCTGCTTCAAGATTCCACTCGGACTCGGGAGACAGTCGGCTGTTCGACTGTTCGGCTGCTCGGCTCGAATCTGATTCCTTGTTGAGTTTTCGCTTCGTGTGCAAATCGTGCCAAGAGCAGCTCCTCGTTTTTTCTCTGGCTCGACAATTTCTCACGACTCGTCTCTGCTGCATTCCGACGCTCGGCTGATAACACGTGTGTCAGTGCATCGTCGGAGGTGCAGCAGGCACCCCCCGCCCCCAACCCACACTCGCCTCGAGGCCAATTTACACCGTAAACAAGAGAGTCAGATTTTAAAGCAAACGCAGACGTCCTGGTCCTTGTGAATTATTACATTGGAGTACGAAATGCTCGGAGGCTGCATGGCAAGGGTACGTTCCTTGGAGTCCCAATTTAGACGAAGATGATCACGCGATGGCTCCATGGCCCCGATGCTCATTTCGGCGGAAGGTAAGCTTAACTAATTTTCGAAAAGCCTGCTAGAAGCTAGAGCCTTTCTCTGTCATAACCAACCGAGAGAGAGAAAAGGATCGCTAGTTATCGAGATTACGTTATCAAAGCAAATTTATGTCGCGCAGCAAAATGCAAATCAGAAAATGAAAAGCCCGGAGAACCGAAGTTGCAGTGCGAGTGCAAGTAGGAATAAGGGTGTTCCGAGGGAGGGAGAGAGATAGAGAGAGAGAGAGGCAAGCTGGAAGCGTGAAAATAAGGAGAGGAGGGGTGTAGGGGCTTCTTGACAGAGGCCACCTGGACAAATCCGAGTGAGGCTGTCAAGGCCGGTAATCGAGACTCCGAGATCATGAATAACGGATCGGTCGGTCCTGATTCGGCCGAGGCTTTCGGACTCCTGAGACGTTAAAGCTCGGAAGCACGTGCCAAATCTGAGCCCCGACGTTCGAGGCCCCAGAGCGCCAAATAAAAGCTCCATTGCTCTCGGGAAAGGACAAGCTGTACCCCCGAGGAATCGCTCTTCAAGGTCTTGTCTGAGCTTCCTGCATTTGGTCCATGAACTTGAAACGTCGTTACGGGCACAGGAGCCTCGATCGAAGGCAGAGAGCGCGCCCCTATTGTATCGGAGAATAAGTAAAATGGTCGACTGTTAAGAAGAACAGAGTCTTTGCAGCGAGCGACCAATGAGAATCTAAGGAAGAAGAAAGCGCAAAAGTTTGCGCCTCCGACGCGAGCAACGCGTTCTTCAAAGGAATTCCGTTAACGAAAACCTTTAAAGTGCGATAATAAGATCAGAGCTATTTTACGAAACTCTGGAAACGGTAGAGGAGTAGGAATCTGTGCAAATGTCGCGCGATCTCCTTAACGATACGGAGGCTCGAAAGAGAAAGCGGCGAAGAGGCGAGGAAACGCACGAAAGGAAAGCGAATCAATTTCCTCGATTCAACAGGTTATTCGGTTTCTCCAGATCTTCGGCTGTTCGGGCATTTCATTGGCGCATTGCACTTTCTTACCTCCCCCTCTTTTCCCTCCTTCTTCTTCGTTCCTTCCGTGAAATCCGAGAGACGCCGACACGGAATTTCCTTTCTCTTCGTAATTTGTCGTGTAATCGCATCGGATGTCGCGACGGCAGAATTAACAGACGAATCCCTGGTAAAATGAAATCTCAGAAAAAGGGAAAAGGTTGAGCGCGATTCCGATTCGGCCTGAGATTTGGCTCGGCCGTCCCTTAAATAATATCTTCGAGCTAGCGCGAGAACCGCGCCACCCTCGTTACGTACTTTTTTGGCGAATATCCTTGTAACCCCGGAAGCCGCATAATTCTCCGCACGCAAGAAAGCACAACGCGTATCTCTACTGTCTCTACGGACACGCGTCAATTTGAAGCATCGACAAAACCAGACATTATCTTGAAAACCTCAAAGACCTCAAAAGGCATCATAATTATACACTATTAACTTATATAAATGTAACTATGAGATGTTGTATATTTATATAAAATGCAGTAATGCTTTTACGAGTGAAGCCAATTTACTAGCATTAATGGTTACATTACTTTACGATCGCTTAAGAAAATGAATTTCCATATCTATTTGCCTGGTTAAATGAAGTAAAGGGTCAGCACGATAGGTAGAAGAAAAATGTTAAGGGTTTCTGCAGTTTTCCACATGAAATTCGAAATACTTCAAAACGACGCGCACCCTGTAAACTTAGCGTCAACAAGTTTTGTGAAACAAAATAAGTAAATCGACTCACCGAGGATGATTTCCACGAGTATCCATCGGATTCCGATGTTCAGGCTTCTACAGTCAATTTCACCGAAGTTTCAGCAGGCGGAGATGCACCCTTAGAGGGATCGGAGGCGTCCCGACGGTACACCAGGTGGCAGGTGCAGCATCGCTCGCTAGTCGTACGTGAGGATCCGGTCAAGCAGAGATTCGCGATCAGCTGTCAATTGCTTAAGGAATCAGAGGTCCTCTTCCCGATTTGCATGTTGCGTCGGAGGCCCACGAGAAGCAGAAAAGCACGTGGCGACGCGACGACCAGCCACGGCGCGCACTAACACTGAGCGTCGAGACGGACAGCTGCTCGCGAAGAGATAGAGGCGCTGCAGGAGGGAGAATTCCTCCCGCCCCCCCCCCCCTCCCTCCACCACCCCCCACCCCGTGCTGAACCTTCGATAGCATCGCTGCTATCGTCACAGCCACCGAAATTTCCCAAACGAATCCTCGAGTCCCGCAGGACCTTCAGGTCAGGATCGGCGCAGGACTTGGGTTCGCAAAGGACTCTGCCCTTCCAATGTGATATCTCCGTATATTTAATGCAAAACAATATGTCATTATTTTTATTTAAAGGATGCTGCTGAAGCCGAATGCTCGATGTTCCTGTGGAAGTGCGGACGTGCGAACGTGCGGACGTGCGCTGTTTTTAATCTGGGTGCGATAGGATGGACTCAGTGGGCTTTCAGCCAAAGAGTCTCCCTGCTGTCTGCCTTTTCCACTCTTTCTTCTTTTCTTCGGTATTTGAGCGCATCTCTAGCGACCAGACTCGGAGCTGCCTTCTTCGAGCGAGGACCAAGAAGGACCAGACCGATTATGCCTGCTCCTCGTAAATGAGCCAAGTATTCCGTACTCGGCGCTGCGCGGTTTTACGAGAATTTTAATAACCTATTCCGTACTTTCATCCCATTATCGTCGGCGTAGCACCAGGGACCCTCTTATACGATTACAATGCCTGCTGCTCACAGACCATCCTGATTCTTGGTCGCGCACAATTTTGAGGAACCGATTAAGGAACCGTCTGTGTGTCTGTGTGTCCGTGTGTGCGCACGCGCGCGCACGTCTCTCTCTCTCTCTCTCAGTGCATCTTTCCATTAAACGTTCCGTGGAAACTCGATTCGTCTCTCTTTTCGATATCTCGATATTTACTGCTCATCCTTTATATCGGTTTCCCTATAAGATTTGTTGGGGAGATTCCTTGATCGACAACCCGATCACGTTTCTTGAGCTTTTCGCCTATCGACTTCCCTTTACTTCCGGCTGGACTTCTCCTTCCTGCTTCTTCATTCTGTCCCTGATGTGTTTATTCGATATCGCTCGCTATTGCCTACTTTACAGAGCATATCCCCCTCTGAAGGGGGACTTGGAGCTTGGTGGAGAGGGGGGGGGGGGGGGAGAGAAGCACGTGTCCAATCGTATGTATAAAGTTTCTAGCGAGCGGAGAAAAAGATGCTTCGCCGAGATCCCGACTCCCGAGTGCGATTCGGGGGCCGTATTGCCGTCTCGCTTTAATTCGTGCTGTGCGCAAAGGACGCACCGAGCGACGCTTCGACGTCTCTTGGTGTCCGTTGCGTCGCACTGACGCACGCACTGACGCATCCAGGTACGTCACGCCGCCGACAGTCACCGAGCACCGGTTCTCCTCCCTTAACTGAGCGCACTGCCTCTCCACAATTTGGCTGCCATTAATGACGTTCGATGGGCGTAGAGAGCATCAAGTTTTCGAGAGACAGTTATAGCATCGGCTGACAAAGAAGATGAACTCTTATCAATCATGGGAATCGCGTCGGCAGCCCGATAGGCCCTAAGATTTTTTAATTAAGTCGTTTCATCTCCCGGATGGAGCCTTATTATCGGTCCACTGAACAATGGACCTCTTGGCTGGGCTGCAAAGTGATATGATAATTAAAGAGATGCCGAACGTCAGTAATTAAGTCATCAGGGAAATGAGTAGCAGGACATTCTTCGGGGAAATTGGCTGTCGAAGGTTCGCAACTGGATTTCTCAAGGAAATTTCATTCTTCTCGACGTTTCTCCGCCAGCCTCCCCACCGACCAGTTGCCCACGAACAGAGCTTCGTTGTCCGTATCGTTCCCTAGTTCAGATACAGTTAACTCTTTGACTCTCTCTCTCTCTCTCTCTCTCTCTCTCTCTCTCTCTCTCTCTCTCTCTCTCTCTCTCTCTCTCACTCTCACCGTGAGTCTCCTTTTCTCATACTTGGCAAATGAGCAAAACCTTCGCCGGGGGGAGGGGGTGGTCCAGGAATATGTCAAAGCGCAGAAGCTCGAGGCCGCGCGAACCTCGAGAGGCTGAAAGGCTTTCAGGTTAGACGGAGAAACTCGGCAGTCGATGCCCGGAGGGTGCTTCAGGATGGCATCATCAGCAATATTCTGAACCTGTCCTCGTCATGCGCCTGAGTCCTTAGCAGCCCCATCCCCCTCAAGTCCGACATTTGGTGAAAGTGTTGAACCGGCTAGCCGGAGAAAGAAGAAGAAAGTCCCGCAACGAGTCCGACTGTCCGAAGACGAGCTTGATATAAAGTTTTTGTATCGCGTGACTTTGCCTACGAACCGGCCAATCCGCTGGAGAGCAAATCAAGGAGGAAGTCGTTCGAGATCGGGAGAATTCTTCTCGTGTGCCGCCAGAGACCGAATGCGGTTGGCGCTAGCAGAAGGAACGCGGGATTCGTCTGAATTCGTATAAATTTACCTGAATTCACCTGAATTCGCTCCTCCAGCCAAATTACGAGCAACTCTGATCTTCGCGTTTCTCGCTTCCACTAACTAAACTACCGTCGCATTTTTCGAGATTTACATTCTTTCCCAAATCCGAGGTAAACCTACTCTTCTCTTCTTGAGAAACGACAAACTTTTTTAGTCTTTCTGTCGCTAACGCGACTCCCTGCGATCGGCTGTCCTTAGTCGTTCAACCTCCCTGCCCCCCCCCCCCCTCTCGCCTATCCATGCGATGACGCAGACCCAGGCCAACCAACATCACCACGGCCGATCGTCTTTTCCTCAATCGCCGACAGCCGCCCTTTTCAGTTTCCCACAGTTCTACGAGCAACAAGACCATCCTGACGGCGAAGTTGCAGGGGAGGGGGGGGGGGGAAGAATAGGGGGTTAAGTTACTTATCTCTACACGTTTTGCGAAAAATGATAAGTCGGCCTCGCGAGGACACCGTCGCATCGACAAGGAGCGTCGCGTATTGATCTCGCGATTCCATTCGCTCCCAGGAAGGCCGCTCAACTTCATTCCGAAATTGCAGGTTCGCTTTTAAAGGAACCCCGAGTGCCCCGCGCGCCTCCAGCACTCGTATTTCTCTCTTGTGCGTTTCTGCGTTTCTGCGTTTCTGCGTTCTGCGTTTGGGCTCGGATTCCGTATCGCATTAGAAGCGGATCAGGGGATCAGGGGATCAGGGGATCAGTTGGCAGCTCACTGGCTCATTTTCGCAGATCCTTCGAGAGTCACTCGAGCGGAAAGAGAGACAGGCTGATGGGGAGGACGGCCGCCGCAGCGGGTGAACGCGGCGAGCGAACGCAGCGAGGAGCGACGAGTCGGCCGAGGAGGTTGACTATCGCGCGGAAGTTCGGCTCGCGTCTCGCCGATCGATCCTCTGTGCTTAGGATTTCTCGAAAGAAAAGGCAAGATATGCTCGACACTCGGGTTGCCCATTCACCAGAGAATCGAGAATCGGTTGCGGCGGATTGACGTCGGGGTGCCGAACGGCGATGCATCGTGCATGTAAAAGCATCAAGCAAAGGCCGATTCGTCAGGTTTAATCGCAAAGATTAAATATGCACTGTTCGCCCTGCCATTCTGCGTCTTTACTTCTGAAATCTGTTTCGTTTTTTTATTTATCGAGACAGCAAGGAACCAATCGAGTTGCGCAATCCGAATTAATCACGAGAGATACAAATAAATGACTTGCGTCCTCCAATCGGCTTAATTTCAATATCTCTATTCTTGATCCGCGCAATAGATTACTCGAACTTCGACTAGTCTTATAGTGAATACTGCGCTATCTAATACAATAAATTATTTATAGAAATTTATTATACATGCGCATCCTCGTGAGGCGGTTGTCACGTCGGGTTTGAATGATCCTCTGGACCTTCGTCGTTCGAGAGAAGAATCTCTGACGGTCGAAGTGACGTCGAGATTCGATTAATCGAACTGACGGCGACGCTGCGGCCGATCCGAATCCTCCTGTTATGTCTATCCGCTACTTGACCTGTAAATCAGCAGACACTCGCGCGCACGCGATTTACCAGCACCGGAAGTCTTGGTCGATCCTTTGGCTCTGCACGGGCCTTGAGATCGACGCAACTCGAAAGTGCTCCCGACTTTCAATTCAGCCTCAAAGAGTTTGCCCGAAACGGAATAGATCCGATGTCCGATTGTGTCTCGCTGAATCGAAATCGAATTACCTACATAACTATGAGCACGTTCCAATTCGGCCCCCCCCCCCCCCCTGTTATCAGGGCGACGCGACACGTGCACCTCGACGCCTCAGTCGCTCAGCTTGGGAACCAATGGAAATTCCGAAATTGCTATTTGATTCTCGACTGCTCGCCGCACGATAAACCGTCTCACGTCTCCGACAACTTTGATTGCTTCTGATTGTTGTAGTAGTCCTTTCTCATTCCCTCTGCCCCGTTGACACCCTTGACTTCGCACTTACCCAGAGACGAACCTTCTTCTCTCTCTCTCTCTCTCTCTCTCTCTGCTCCTCTCATTTGGACGCCCTCGATTCTTTGGACCATTGGATCAAGACCATCGAGACACAGCAAACTCCCCAAAGGGCCCAACGATCGGATTGATTCCACGCACCAATGCGGTTGCGTCTTTATGTCCCGACGTGTGTTCGGCTCTTTCCTTGCTCGAAAAATAAAATAAAAGAAGAAAAGTCCTGAGATTCTATCAAGGAAGGATGTCTCGGTGAGGTCCGGAAAGATATGGGGTGTTTCTTTATATGTGCTGGGCTACTCGAGATCCATAGGTGTGCCAAAAATGAGCGGCCCATGTGGATCCTTAATGGGTTAGAGTATCTCTTACCGTTTATTTAAAGTTTTTCCCTGTACCAATATCAAAAGACATCCTATGTTTCGGGACGTGTCACCAAGATAATCTTCTTCGTAAGTCCGGAAATGGTGCTGATGGAATTGCAAGTCACATCCATGTATGCGTACATCAGCTGGAGTTCTTCGGGTTTCGAGCACAAGAACAAACTTACGAATATACTGTACAAATGAGCCTGCGAACGTTTGTGCTTCGGCAACTCTAAATCTAAGGCAGCACGTGCGATTAGTGATTCAGGAATTCCTCACGGCATTCGGCGGGACCATCTCGATCATCTCGACTATCTCGACGGTCAGACAATTTCGAATTTTAAGAAGCACCGAAGGGCAAAAGAACCAAAGCAATAATTCATGTGCTCACATGTGCTGAACTTTAATCTATCGGTAAGGATGGTTATGGTCCTGATAAATCATATTTTTACGAAAAAAAAAGACTTTATTGTTCTTAATTTATTTTATCTTTCCTGATAAACTTTGACCGATTTTCAGTTTGAAAAGAAATATAAAAGGCGGGTAATATCCAGCTCTCTTTTATTGAATGATCTAGCCATCATTCTACGACTAATTGTAAGAATAGGATGGAGTTGAACCAGGAATGACTATGGTGCATCCCATGATGTAGCGATGTAGTGGTGCAGTAGTGCATTGGTGCAGTGGTGCAGTGGTGTAGTGGGTGTAGCGGTAACGTGCTAAAGCCACCTGGGAGAGCGTAGAGCGCGTAGTAGGGGGCTCGAGGCTATATGACCAAAGTACGGAGAAGCGTCCTCAGTTGCGTTCAGCCGCGAGCCAGCCGCGAGCCAGCCGGGAAGCAGCCTTTCGTCTTTCGAGGCACTCGAAGAATATGGATCGTTGGCGAGGAAAAGTGGCAATCGTGACGGGCGCGAGCGTCGGCATCGGAGCGGCGATCGCGGAGACGCTCGTCAACGAAGGCTTAAAGGTGGTCGGACTGGCCAGGAGAGTAGAAAAGATGGAAGAATTGGCCTCGAGTCTGAAGGATAAGGAAGGATCGCTGGACGCGGTGCAGTGCGACATCAGCAAGGAGGAAGACATCTTGAAAGCATTTAAAATCGTCGAGGAGAAGTTCGGGGGTCTCGACATTCTCATTAACAATGCGGGAGTTCTCTTCTCGAGCAGAATCATTGGTATGATGCATCGGATGGACCTTCCTTAGATAAGAATAATCTATAAAAGATCTCTTAATTCGCGCAGACGGCCCTACCGAGCACTTTCGTCAAATTCTCGACGTGAACGTCTTCGGGGTGACTGTCTGCATAAGGGAAGCGGTGCGCTTGATGAAGAAAAGTCCCTCCCAAGGGCACATTATTAACATCAATAGCATCGCCGGCCACAACGCTGAAATCTTAACGATGCCTTTAAACGTCTACGCCGCGAGCAAATTCGCAGTTACCGGGCTGACGGATTCCGTCAGAAACGAAATCACGGCTGCCAGTCTAAACATCAAGGTGACGGTGAGTCGAGCCATTTTCGATTTTCCATCTGGCTGAACGAACGAATTTAACTAGTAAAATCTGCACAGAGCGTCAGTCCGGGTGGCGTCGAGACTGACATGATCAAAAAACTGGACGTCCCGGACAGTATGGCAAAGCTAACCAGTAAGGATGTCGGGGACGGGATACTCTACGTTCTGAGTACGCCGCCACGAGTTCAGGTAAAAAATGGTCGATCCCTCGGGGTTCTTCGGCGTTCTTCGGGATCATCCATTAGCCACATTAGACAGGCACCTCTATCCAGAGGTTGTGTTTCTAGGTGAAGGAGCTGATAATCGTGGCTTTCAATGGATCCTGACCTACGTCAAGTCTTCGTATTCCAGACGCCTCTCGTGTCTCTCTTGGATTAAACGATAAAGATCCTCGGCAAACGCATCCATTTTTCTTCATTGTCCAGTATGCATTGTTCAACGCCTGGAGGAGGCAGGAAAATTGATAGAGTCCACTCGAGGCATGACAGCGCGCTGGCTAATTGCCGGAATGTAAATTCCATCGATTAAAATTCACTGACAGACAGCCTCTTTCATTGAAAATCTCCCATTACGTCCTGATTCCACATTTCCCCCTCGCCCCCCCCCCCCCTTCCGCCGACATCCCGATCTTGGGTCTTATAAATTTTAAGAATTTTGAGGGTTCCCATCGACGATGCATCACGAACCTTTCCACCACGGTCCAGAGGCCGCAGGCTCCGTCTCGAACGCGAGTGTGATCCCTGAAACGAGTCGAGTTCGAATTGCTATGCCAATCACTCTCACTGATGATCGTTCGTCCGTTAAAACGCTTATCAAGAGGTACCTGTCACGAGAGCGTAGAGGATCGAACGGGAGTGACGGCTGATCTCTTATCGAGCCAGCCTCCCATTAAACAATGCATCGCGACCTATTGCAGTTGAGTCTTGGTGCGCGAGCGTCACAGACTTAGTTATATCAAATGTGCCCGGGGAGTGGGGCGGGGGGGAGCGAGTGGGTCCAGGAAGGAGCTCCAAGGCTGGAAATCTAAAAGAGAATAAACGGTGGAAAAGTTGGCGGCGATTAGAGGAGGATCAGAAGTGCACGGATTCACTCGCTGACAATTGTGCCAGAAGATTAAACTTTATTGGCGATGCTGCTGTTGCGCCTCTGTTTGCGATTAGTTTGCCAGATCCAGAAGGAATGCTGGACAGCAGGACATCAGCAGGGGATCCCGGGCGAACGCAGTTGCGTCCTCGAACGTTCATCTAGAACACTTTTTGAAAACAGTTTCGCTCGGCGCGAGTTCCTTTCTTCCGTGATGACGATGAGGAGGATCGACGACTTCCTACTGACTGCGGTTACAGGAGGAACATTCAACGACTCGCCAGGATGCTTCGGCAACTATTATCTTCTAAATATTTAAGTGGCGTACTTTACGTTCAATCGTAAATTAGAGTCATCACTCCCTCGCGATTAGCCTCCTTTTCCTGCGACAATAAATGCAGCCTCCTGCGGCTCCCATCGTCGAAGAAGAACTTGTTCTTACGCGCCTCCCACCCGGATTCCCACCAGGAGGGGCACAGGCGACCTTAAGGCTGCCCCAGGAGCCTCCAAGTCGCGCACGTCGACTACGGATCCAACTACCCAACCATCCCTAACAGAACCTCCGAAAAGTGGATTCCTCTTTGCCTCTTTTCGTTTCTTCCTACTCGACTCGTTAGATCTCGCTTGCTTCGATTCGTCCGAGCACTCCCGCCAAGTGGATCCTCTTTTTGTCTCGATGCCAATAATAAGATAATAACATAATCACCACGCTCAAGGTTCCTTACGGAGATGGTAAAGCTGTATCGGTGTTTTATGTATAGTCTGGTCGAGTCTCCTGGCCTCGTACTTGGGGCGAGACTCTACCGCCTATCTAGATTCTAGATAATACGCTAATTATCACTTTACAATCTCTCGCGATTACGACGCAGTTGCTCCCTATGATTGGATTTTGTGTCTGGGACCAGGTCGAGCCTTTGGAATACGTCAGGCCCAGGGCCTATATGGTAGTCTCTAGTTTTGATCAAAGTTATCAGGAAAAAAAAGAGCACCCCCCATTGAGTTCTTAGTCGGAATGGCCTCGACAAAGAATTACTTGTGGATGGTGCACGTGTATCAAGTGGCACGATAAGGAGAGAGGTCGACGAGGATCACTGCAAACCATCCAACAGCCTCGGAATCCTGAGTGTATATTTATGCCAATTGGGAACAAATGATTCGATGATCGAGATAAATCTCTAAAGTTTCCCGATTGAGGAAAGAGTCACGAACGCGAATTTGAGCATCAAACAAATAAATCGGCTGAGCCAACGCAGTAAGTCAAGAGTTTCCTTGACTGCACGGCACGAGGGGTCGCGTCAGCAGCGAGGATCACGTTTCTCTCTCTCTCTCTCTCTCACGTTGTCTTTGTCGAAGGCGGACCCAAAGAAAGATCTACTTCTTAATCGGGAAACGTTTAACACTGGGAATTATGTAAACTGGCCCCGGTTACTCTGGCACGGGCGACAGCAAAGTCGAGAAACCTTCATGGTCAACGCTCAAGAAACTTCTCTCGATAATTGTCGCGATCGCTCGGGGGCACAACACCGAGCACAATAATACAATCCCAATTCAGCCTTTTATAATTGGTTCTATTCAAGAAGCAATTATACGTAAGAATGGGCCAGTCTTGTTTCACCTGGAAATCCACTGGTTGCTCAATTGGCTACTCTGGCTCTCTGGCTCTCTGGCTCTTTGGCTCTCTGGCTCTTTGATATCGAGTGTAGCAGTGGAAAATGGAAAAGTGCGGGACAAGCGAAGCGTCAAGTAGGAGGCGGTAAAGACGGAGAGAGAAAATAAAACTGTTTACGGCATCTCGCTCGAATATCTCGAAAATTGGGAAGAGGTCCGATGCGAGATCTCCGTGTCGGGCTCTGCCGTTCGGAGCTGCCAAGTCCCGAGTCCCCACTCGCGAGTAGCTCCTACTTTTTTTAAAGTCTTGTCCAGCCTCCGAGCCTGAGGTCTGATTGTCAGTCTGAAACTGAGCCAGGCTGTCCGGAGGTTCCTCAACCGTGGAGACTCGTCGTAATAGTCGCCCGTCAGCCACTGGACGGAAGACTCCTCCTCTACGTTTACGCGCGCGCGCGGTAAGTTCACTCGACCTTTTACACTTGACCTCCACACTTGACGCACATTCTGGAGATTCCGCACTTTGCACACGTTTACGCACGCGACGCCCACGACGCCCGCGACGCCCGCGACGCCCGCGACACACGCGTCTCTCGGAGCCACGACTTCCTGCGCAAAGCCCTTCGGCCTCTCGTTCGGATTATCGCGAGGCGTGAGCCGGGCCAACTTGAAACTTCTCTCGCATCAGCCTGAATCTCGTCGCTTCTCTTTGCTCCTTCGAATAGGAAATTCCTGCCTAAAACTTGTCCAATGTAAAAACCTGTCTTCATCGCGAGATTCCTCGGACGCCTCCGACGAAAAAGAGGAAATTAATTAACAAGATTTTCCTCGATAGTTCTGCCCCATTGGAATCGTAAAGTTTTGAACTAGCAAAGTAACGTTGCAGCTTGGCATCTCGTGAGCCATCGATATAGGCCAATGGCAAAGTCTTGCGACAACGAGCAAAGAACAGAGTAGAAGAAAAAAGAGGAATCTGCATGCCGAATGCAGGGAGCCCTAGGGGAAGTCACAGAATCAACGAACAATAGCGTACTTACATTAATTCGGAGTAATGGCGTACAACTTCACAGACTCAATCGGCGGCTACGAAGGGACGGCAGGTGGCAAACGGCCTTGCAGACTTGCAGCTCCGGAACAGCGCAAACACACACTGTCCCACGCGTTCGGAAATCGAAAATCAGCAATCGGCAATCGACAGTCCGACTACGGTTTATGACTACTTTCTCTATTATTATTGAAAAAGGTCTCGGTGGTGACACGGGAGAGAGAGAGAGAGAGAGAGAGAGAGAGAGAGAGAGAGAGAGAGAGAGAGGCAGCCTGGCAGCGCTTAAACCTCGAATGCTGTACGACAAACGATCGCTACTCGATTTCCAAGTCATTTGGAAACTCATTAAAAAAATGTCTCTTCAAGGTCTCGACAGTGCACGCTACGGAAATGGCCGTTGTTCGCCTGAGAGCTGACTCGGCTGTCTTTAAGTGGTCATAACTTTTGAGCAATTTCTAGAAGAATGCGTGCAAACAACAAAGCAGATCTGGTTCGCTTGATTCGCTCGTTCGGCAGGAAGAGCGATTGTAAAAAAAGTTACCGAACGCCGTTGCCATCCACTTCGATTATTTTCGGTGGTTCTTATGAAGCGATCGTCTTGCCGTTCGACGATCAATCCCACTTATGGCACAAGTGGACGATGACCCTTCAAAAATAATGAATTTACTGTTAGACGCGAGGCTGCCGGTGTCGCGGAAAGAATCCCCATGAACCAGTTAGCGTCTTTGATAACATCTTGCTGTCTCGCTGAAATAGAATTGCTCAACTTATTAAGACTCTCGTCTACGCGATTCCACGCTGAGATCATCCTGTCAATCGGATGCACTTCAGCGCCATCGTCCCGCTTCAGTCGTTGCAAATCCTCACATTGCAATGGCAACAGCTTTCGCCTTTAAAAACTTGGCGCCCGTTCTCTCTCTCTCTCTCTCTCTCTCTGGAATTCTTTGGATTCCACCGAGATTTCGGCCCTTCAGCGCCTCCGCCACGCTCCAATAACTCATGCGCGCCCGAGCTCAAAGCAAATTTTCGACTGTGGGTCAGCAAGAACAAATTCTCCATTGCAGTGAAAAATTTAATCGGACGAATTGTCATTTTAGCGGGCTTTCTCTCGAGTCACTTCGCCACGTGCTCCAGCATCAGACTTTGCGCGGGCAGTTCCATTGGTAGCCAACAGCCCAATTTCTAATGTCCCGGCTGTCTGGCTTCCTGCTTTCCAATAGCTGCCAATTCCTCGGCTCTCAAGCCGCGTATTGCCGTTAGAGAGCCGAGCTTCTGATACTCCCGGGTTTCTTCCCAGATTCTCTATCAGGATGAGCGGCCTGTGGTTACGACTGGCCTCGCTGCTGGCTGTTTTCTCCTCGCTGCTTGCCAATCCCAGCCGTCCAGCAGTTTTGGGGACTTCGTCGTCGCCACCGTCGCCTACTTCATCCTCTTGGTCTACTGGAAATACCGGAAATGGGGATCACGATATCGGCAAGAGCGAGCGACCTAACATCATCATCATTCTCGCGGACGACATGGTGAGATAACGACTGTCAGAGCGCGACTTCGGAACGGTCGACATCCTAGAAAATCGATTTATATCCAAGGCTCTCCTGGTGAAAGTAATTGACGCGCGACGGAACCAGTCACGCCGTAGCTCTCCCACAAATAGTCCAAAAGTCTGATGATAGTCCAACTCAGTCATCTCGAGCGCCTCTTCCATATCTCATTTTATGCGAGTCTGTATCTCGATCAGGGATGGAACGACGTCAGCTTTCACGGATCGAATCAAATTCCGACGCCCAACATAGACGCTCTTGCCTACAACGGCGTCATCCTGAACAATCACTACGTCCCAGCCCTTTGCACGCCCAGCAGATCGGCCCTCATGACTGGCAAGTACCCCATTCATACGGGAATGCAGCATTCCGTGATCCTGGAACCGGAGCCCAGAGGACTTCCTCTTAGAGAGAGATTGCTGCCACAGGTACGTGTCAAAGTTCAAATCCCAAAGGATTCTCAGAGCCAGGAAGCTTCACAATGGGGATTCACATTGTTCTTGCAGTACTTGAGGGAGGCTGGATACAGGACTCACGCCGTCGGGAAATGGCACCTGGGCTATTATCGGCGCGAATACACGCCGACTTATCGCGGGTTCGACTCGCACTTTGGCTACTGGAACGGACTCCAAGATTATTACAGCCACGAAGTCGAAGCCACGGTAACATTGACAGCCAGCATTCGAGGGCTCAGGTTCACGAGCAACCGGAAGCGTATCTGCTGATCACTCCTCTCTCTCTCTCTCTCTCTCTCTCTCTAATAACTACTTTTTTCCATTAATGATCTCCGCCCTGCCAGTACGAGGGCTATCGGGGTTTCGACATGAGACGGAACATGAGCGTGGCCTGGGACACTGCTGGCAAATATTCGACTGATCTCTTCACCGAGGAAGCAGTGCGGCTGATCGAGAATCACAGAGTGAACGAGCCCATGTTCATGTACCTTGCTCACCTGGCACCGCACACGGGAAATCAGTATAATCCCTTCCAGGCACCGGATGACGAAATCGCCAAGTTCTCCCACATACTCGATCCCGAGAGGAGGATATACGCAGGTGCGAAGGGTACTTGGCCCTCTGTCAATTTCGCTTAATCGAATGATCGAACTTTCAGCGATGGTGTCGAAACTCGATCAGAGCGTCGGCGAAGTGGTGGCCGCTCTTAGGCGTCGCGGGATGCTCGAGAACAGCATCGTTCTCTTTATGTCGGATAACGGGGCACCAACAATGGGAATTCACAGCAATCGTGGGAGCAATTATCCAATGCGCGGTGTAAGGGAGTAAACGACATAGATAACAAGTCTGCGAGACAGTCGCATCCTCGACTAGCTGATTAGGTTTACTGAGTTAATTGGACTTACCGGAATTAACATGTGTCCTCAGATTAAGGACAGTCCTTGGGAAGGCGCCGTTCGAGGAGTCGCTGCCATTTGGAGTCCACTGATTAAGAAGCCAAGAAGAGTTTCCAATCAGCTGATGTACATGGCTGACTGGCTGCCAACGTTCTACTCGGCGGCAGGTGAGTTTTGCTTTGATCCGACGAAAAACAGAGCTGGCACTTTGCGAATGGTTTCCGACTGATCCAATCGCTTCGTTTTTTCTTTCTTTCTTTTCTTTCCCCAAGGACTCGACACGAAGGATCTCGGAAATATCGACGGGGTGGACATGTGGTCCGCTCTCGTAGCGGAGAAGACTAGTCCGCGTTCCGAAATTGTCATCAATATCGACGACATTGACAATTACGCGGCCATCAGACGCGGTGACTTTAAATACGTGATTGGCACGACGAAGAACGGGGAGGAGTGGTACGGGGAGACCGGAAGACCCGCTCGCGAGGACGTCGAAGGTTCCTTACCCGAGTACCTGCCGGATCTCGTTCTCCGAAGCAGAGCCGGGATTGCGATATCGGGAGTGATCACAGCCAGCCAGCTCGTGGAACTCAGGAAGTTACGGGAAGGAAAGATGGCAGCCGCCGAAGAGCTTGGTAGCAGGAGGCTCGCGACGAGGCTCCTTGCACCTATGGATATTTTGAGATTAAGATCAGCGGCTGAGCTCAAGTGTAATGTCAAGGAGGAGGAAAGGGTCGGTAAACTGTATATCGGAATTATTCTGGGGGGGGGGGGGGGCGGGGGGCCAACAATTTAGATACACTCAAGGGAAGTACATAACTATCTTGTTTTTAGGTGAGCTGCAACCCTCTAGAATCTCCCTGTCTCTTCAACATCAAGGAAGATCCTTGCGAAATGATAAACCTTGCAAAGACGCGACCAGTTATCCTAGCTACCCTGGAAGAGGCTCTCATGAAATACAGAGTGACCGCCATTCCTGCGAATAACGTGGACACCGACCCGATGGCAAATCCTGTGCACTGGAACGGAACTTGGGTCAACTGGAAAGACGCAAATCCTATGGAATTCATGAGAAATAATAGGCAGAGCTCAGGACGTATTTCAGGACCGGCCATAGCCGCGATAGCGATCCTCTTGGGCCTGGCTATCGTAGCAGGCATCCTCCTCTTCACTCTCAAGTTTCGAAGATCCAGCACCGAGCCGGTTCGTCACACCGAGCGCGGGACCTTCCACAAGGTGCAGCGCGATAGCCTGAATTTGAGCGACCCGCCCGCGGGTGGGTCGCAGACGTCGGACATATCGCTGAGCTTGCAGGGCTTCCGGGAACTTGCGTCGCTCAAGGATCTCGCGAGGAACATCGATTGACGAGGGTGTCCGAGGTGCACGAGGTCCGGGCGACTCTTAACCAGCGTCAAAATTCTCTACGTAGATCGAAAGACGCTGGTGAAACGCTCGACTCCGTTCCCTCGGCACTTCCAAGGCCGAGGGAACGGAGGAACTGGCCAAGGCTCAATCTAGGCACGAGTTGAAGAGGCCTCGTGTCGCCTCCAAACCCTGGAGACCATCTCGATGATATACGCAATCTATGTATACCATCGACGACTGGACACCTCTGCCAAAAGCAGAAACCGCCGCCGAACGCCGTAAGAAGACGTGCTTGTCCCACCCACACAAGTCTAACGATCTTCCGTTCGAATCGTCCTTCGACGGTGCACTTCAGTATTTCCATAGCTTGTAAATACGATTCCAAAGCGACAACTACACGCTGCTCTACAGCCAAGCTCCATTACCGGCGCTCGAGAGAGCCACTTATTCGCGCTTTATTATTTCCAGCGTGATTTATTTTTCAATAAAAAAAAGAAGTTCAAGCAGCGACGTTGCGTTGAGCATCGGTTTCAACCTTCCTTGTTTACGCCAAATTTTAAGCTGTTGAACGGAACCATGTGGTCCACGGGTAAAGTTAGCCGCAAGTAAGATGGCCAGGTTCTCCTTTGCAACTGAGAATGGAATCGCCGATTCTGAAAGACTCGCAACCGGCCAGCACGCAACTCTAAAGATTCTTTCAAATTGAACATCTCAATAACATAACGCTGCTGAGACACTCCCAAACTATCAGTTTGTGCAACGTCTCGTAGCATTTATTTATATCCTTCTCTCTCTTATCTACTCATATATTAATTAATATTATATTATCCCATCAACGATTGCTATAAAACATCGAAAACTCGGCAGAGCATCGAATTTCTCAAGGCGTTTTTGTAGAATTATTTTTTCTGCTATCATACATACCAAAGAATAATCGCGCCTTTCTTTGTAGCTTCTCCTCGATTCTCCTACTCATTATAATATACATATTATAAATTTGGATCAGCGAGGATCCGTGACAAAAATATCCTTAATCTCCAGAGCCTTGATGGCCCATCTAGAAAATCGATAAAATCGATACTTTCGGCATCTATTGGCAGGCCAATCGCTATTCTCCAGGCAGGCATCTTCTCTCAGGCTCTGCCAAACAGGAAGGCTCGAGGCAGTCTGCTGTATACCGCATTAGGAAGGAATGTACCCGTGGCAGAGAGGAGACACTCGATCGATACTCGTCACTCCGTTACATGTGCACTACCTTTGGCGTACTTGAGCGTCACAAGAGAACAAAGAAGGTTCAGTTAGATGGCGCAACAACAACAATTCTAATCAGCTCAGATCCTAGATCGGAACACGATTGTCGACTTACCTCTTTCCCCAAAGCCAATTCAGAAGGACGCTCGACTGACTCTGAACGTCTCGCGCTGCAACATGAAAGCCAAGTGTCAAGAGACAAGCCGACGTGTAGACGGAGCATGAGAGGAAGACTCCGTCGATATTTCTACCGTTTGAGCGTTTATACGTACAGAGGGTGTAATTGGCATTGACCAGTCTGGCGGCAGCTTCGGGAGGCAGTGTGCTTAGGACGTCTTTGTGCGCGAGCAGGGACATTTGCTGCGTGTGTCTCAATTCTCGTTCATCTCGCAATCTTACGTCTCTTGTCAGCCCGACGTTATGCAGCTGGGAGAGCCTAAACGAAGGAGGACTAGCATGTACTGGATGGACGCTATACGGAGACTTAAGCTACGACGCAACTAGGATCGCTCCGGGACAGGACGTACTTGGACGCGAGGACTGTCTCCTCTCGTGCCCTGGGATAAAGATCGTCAATGCGATAGGGAGCTATGGGCGTCTTGGGAGATTCTTCGCGTTCTACTAGAATCATTGGGGATTCAGATTCGAAGGATCCTGAGAGGAAGTAACGGCAGGACAAAGCTGATTCTACAATGAAATTCTGATATTTATACTTCTGAGCAAGAGCTTCCTTGTCTTCTCCGATCGGCGCGTCGATCGCTTCCTTGGCTATCTCCACAGGACCCTCGGACTTGGACGGCGAGGGCTGCTCCACGAGCGGTTCGTTCTCAGAACCCGGTGACTGATCGTCCTGGAGGCCGGTTCCGATGGATGCTGCTTTCCGCAATTCCTCATTTATGCGAATAGCATTGGAGAGCCGCAACTGCAGAGTGTCGCGTTCCTCCAGCAGGTGCATCAGCTCAACCGTCAATTCCTCGCACCTCACGTCTCTTTGGTGAAGCATGTAAAGAGCCAAATCCAATTCGGTCGAAGCGGATTCTTCCTTCGTGTCTCCACCAGCTGGCCTCGTTGCCGCGAAGGTGCCCGCGGAGGTGCCCGCGGCAAGTTCGGCCTCCACACTGCGGATCTCTCTCTTGAGGGCACGCTGAAGCAGTTCGTACTCCTGAACCTTATCGGTCAATTGCTGCTTCAGCAGATTTATCTCCTCATCCTTCGCCGTCAAAAGTTTTCTCAATTCGACGAGCTGTCTCTCCCCTTCGCTGGTAAGCGCATGGAGCTCCTCGATGCGCACCTCCTTTTCTTGAATCTGAACTCGTAAATTATGGATTTCCGTGTCCTTGGTGATACTCAATTCTGCGAGTCTCCTCTCTTTCTCGGCCAATTCCGACCTGACTTGCGAAAGCTCCTCCTCCTTGCGATGCAATTCCCTGTTAAACTCGGCTGTCCCTTCTTCCAGTTGCACGCGAATGTTGCGCAAATCCTCATCCTTCGTCAGCAGTAAACCAAGAAATTCCTGCTTCTCCTCCGCCAGACGTTCCTTCATGGCATCGATCTCCGCCTCCACCTCGTTCGATCTACGCCGTAAACTTTCTTCGGCCTCCAATCGAATCTCCTCCTTTTCTGAATTTAGTCTCGCGATTGTCGACTCGTACTCATTCAAAAGTCTCTCCAAGGTCGCCAGCCTCGCCACTTCGCTCTCCCTCTCCGCCAGACTCTTCTTAAACTTTTCCAATTGCTGATCCTTGCTGTACAACTCGGCGTTCAGCCTCTGGACAGTCTCCTGTAGTTCAAATTCATCGGATTGAGGCTCTAGACTAGCCTGAAGCGAAAGTTGAGCGCTCTTTTCGGCCAGGATGTATTTCAACTCGTTAATTTCCTGCTCCCTCTGATGTAACTCGTTCTGCAACCTGAGAGTCTCTTCCTGCGTGTGAGGATGTCTTCCTTCTCTCGATGGTGCCGCAGCCTCTTCCTGCCGCCTCAAAGCGGCGAGTTCTCTTTCCCGCACTTCCAGTTCCTGTTGGAAGTTCCGTGTGGCTGTCTCCAGGGACTTCTCGAGCTCTTCCTTCTGATTGTGCAGCTGATTGATATTGTCCTGCAATTCCTGAATGATCTTCGGATAAGTGTTCTCGCTGAGGATATATTGCAAGTTTTCGATTTCCATCTGCTTTCTTTCCAATTCCGACTTTAGCCGATCGACGTTGCCGCGAAGCTCCGCCTCGTCGCTTCCGGGCATTTTGAACAATGGCAATCCGTCGACAATTTCCGCTGTTTCGGAAACCGCAGCTTTCTCCAACCTTTCACGTTCCTCCTGCAGTTCCTTTAGTCTCTGATTAGCATCTCGCAGAAGGGTCTCCTTTTCTGCGAGAGACTCTCTCCCGACCTCGATTTCAGCTTCCTTCTCTCGTAAGTTCTGATTCAACGTCGAAATTCTCATTCTCTCATTTTCCAGATCGGTTTGCAAACTCTGGACCACCCGTTCGTTCTCTCGGAGAGAATCTCTGAGGTTCGCTACCTCTTCGCGATTTGCCAGGCACTCCGCGGGACACTCGCGCTCTGCAATGGATGCTTCGGCCTGAGTGACATAACTTCGCAATCTATGGGTCTCCTCTGTCCAGTTTTGCAGCTCCACCTCTTTATTCGCAATTGCCTGATCTTTCTCGATCAGAAGAGCCTCGAGCCTCTGAATTTGAATGTGCTGCTCGTTCACGCTCCTCCTGTGTCCCTCCAATTCGGCTGTTGCACATTCCAGAGAGGATTCCATTTGAGTCAGCTGCTCCCGAAGTGTTCGCATCATATCCTCTTTGCTCTCGAGCTCGAGCGCATGGTGCTGAAGTAGTTCCTGAGTAGCCTCACCGACAATCGCGCTGACCCTCTCCACGCTTCGCTGTTCTACCAATTCGCCCTCCTGTTCGCTGAACGCTCGCTTCAGAGTCTCGATCTCTTCCTGCTTGTCCTTCAAATCTTTGGACAACTTTCTCTCTCTTTCCTCCATTCTCTCTTCGGCCTGCGTTCTCTCGACGTACAGCTGCTGCAGCTCCTGCTTAAGATCTGCGACCTCCTGGACCCTCGCGTTCAAAAGTTCGCTCATTTCGGCCATTGACAACGTCGTGGTGGCAAACTTCTCCTCTATAGATTTCAAGCTCTCGACTTTGTTCATCAACGCGGCTTTCTCCTCTAGGGCCCCGCGCAATTGCATCCTCAGGTCGGTTACTTCGGTTTCGCTAATTCGCGTTCTGTCCTGCAGAACCGCCTCGAATTCTTCGGTCTTCGCGTCCAGCTCTGACTTGAGAATCTCACAATTCTGTCGCATCGCTGTAATTTGGTCATTGGCGTCCATAAGGCTCTGCTCGTACTGCTTTCTCAAAAGGTCGTATTCCTCCTTCAGCTTATCCATCCTGCTCTGAAGCTCGTTATTTCGCTCTGCCATATCCTCGACACCACCGGCGGATACATTCGATTCGAAAGTCAGTCTTTGTTGTCTGTGCTCCTCCAGCACCTTCTGAAGCTGTTCGTTCTCAGCGGCCAATGCCTCCATTTCACTCCTGAGGTCATCCAGCTCCTCTTTGTAATTTTGTACAATTTCCGATCGGACTCCGTCACTCTCTGCTCCCGTTACCTCGCCTTGTTGTTCCGACGTCGCAGACATCGGCATGCTCGCCGGACTGCTGCCTTGAGCAGCAGCCTGCAACTGCCATTCAAGAGACTGCACCTTATTCGCCAACTCCTTGTTGCGAATCTGGTAAACCTCCACATCTAAATCCTGTCTTTCTTTCATCTCTACGAGCCTCTCGTTGGCGGCTGTGAGGACGTCCAAGCGTTTCGCGAGACTCGCCTTCTCGGCGATCGTCTTCTTTAACTCGTTCTTAACCTCGCTCAGAGCCTTCTCCAAATTGCCGATCTGTAATTTGAGCTCCTCCTCAATCGCGGAGTCCAGGTCGCAGAACCCGACGGCGCTCCTCTGGCTCTTCAGCTGCTGATGCAAGTTGTCATTTTGAACTTTATATTCCTTGAGCTTCCTCACCAGCTTCCCATTTCTTGTCTGCACCAGCGTGTTCTCCTCCTCGAGGTTTTGCTTCTCCCTCTCCAAGTCCCTTATACGATCCTCCAGTTCGGCTATTCTCGTTTCCAACTGTACTTCGAGACTGGGAATTAACGGTGCGACTGCCGGATGATGTTCCTCGGACAGTCCGGCCGCCTCGCCGTTCCAACCCCACCCATCCTCGTCAACCTCGAGTTTTCCAGTCGACTCGACGTCCCAACCGGATCCTACCTCCGACTGATCTACTTTCGGCTCTTTTCGCTCTTTCTCCTCCAGCGGCAGCACAGAAGAAACCTTGTCTCCAGCCGGTTCCTCTTGCACGTATCCCATTGACGCATCCAAAGACCGCGTCAGATCGTTCACTTGAAGCTGCAGGAGGTCTCTTTCCTGAAGAATCGTTCCAATGCGTTCTTCCAATTCCTGGAGGCGAGCGGCATCAGCAGCCGTGTCCGGCGTGTCCTGTAAGCAGCGTTCATTCGTCGCTGCACGTCCTTCCAATTCTAATATTCTACCTCTGCAGGCTTCTTGCGAAGCAACGAGGGCCTCACGCTCTCGCTTGACGTTCTCCAACTCGCCGAGAATCTCGGTGAGCCTGTTCTCCACCTTCAGGAGTCCAGTAGCCTCGCCAGTATCGGGCTTGGCGCTAAGGTTCGATTCGTTCATCGCATTAACGCGTTCCTCAGCCAAGGCAATGATATGATCGACGATCTTCTCTGCTTCTTGTTTTTCATATTTTAGCTCATCCAACTCACCGATAAAAGCAGTTCTCTCTTTTTGGAGCGTCTCGATGAGAGCGACCTTCTCCTCTAGGAGTTTCTTCATTTCGTCCCGTGCAGCAGTCAGACTCTCCGACATTTCCGCCGCGGCATTCAACTCCATTCTAATCTTCAGAATCTCATCGTCCTTATGATTTATCACGGATTGCAGTTTGGCCGTGTTGTCCTGGATGACTCCCTGCCGCTCGAATTGCATTTGCAGTTGCGCACCGACATTATTCAGCTCGACGTTCAGTGTCTCGATTTGTCTGTTTCTGACAAGGAGAATTTCCTGCGCGCTGCTTAGCTCCTGCTGCAGTCTCTCGTAGTCCCGCTGCAGATTCCGCAACTGACGCCCATACTCGGCGTTATTATCTTGAACCTGAAGACGCTCCTCGGCCAATTGCCGACTCAGTCTGTCCCTTTCGTCAACCGCAAGGGCGTCCTGTTCATCCCTTTCAGAAAGGATATTCCGTAACCTGGAGATCTCAACCAGATGCTCGGCATTCGCGGTCGGTTCCGCGCCGAAGATTTTCGAAGCGTCAAATAATGCCGCCGGTGGTGCCTCCTTTTCTGGTCCAAGACTTTGCACCGGAGCAGTCGCAGAGTTCTTCCGGCTGCTCGCTGTCTCTTCCTTAAGCAGTGCGATCTCCTCTTTCTGACCTTCGCATTCGGATTCGAAATCCGAAGCCTTTCTCTCTGCCTCGCTCAAATCCTTCCTCAAACTCTGAATCTCATCCTTGAGATTAGCACTCGATTCGAGGAATTGATCTTCCTTCTCAGAGAACACCCGACGCGCTCTCTCGAGATCTTCCTCCAGCCTCTTGCACTTCTCGAACAATTCCGAATAACGAACGTCGATATTCTGCAACTTGACAACCACCTCGCGACCATCTACCAATTCCCGTTCAGCGGCGTCGATTCGCTCCTGTAGCGCCGAATTCAAAGCCTCCAGACCGTTTATCTTCTCCATCAGTTCCTGATTCTCTCTGATTGTCAAGTTGAGCTTCTCCTTGATTTCCTCGTTGCTGCTCGTAAGGGCGTTGTGCTGAAAGAGCAGCTGATTGTACGATTCCTCGATGCTGACATTTCTGTTGCTCGACTGATTGACCATGTCGCTGTAGCGTAACGCTTCTCGCATCTGCACAAAGTTTCCGATCGAATTCGCGAGCTCATTGTCTAGATTTTCAATCTCCGCGTCGCGTTCCTGCAGCTTCGCCTCGAGCGCTTGCACCAACATTTGGCACTGCTCGCAACGATCGCACCGATCAACCCCGGAATGTTTCGGCTCCTCCGTTCGACTTCCTGAGTCCTCGACATCCTCCGAGGTGCCCACGAGCTGAACATTCTCCTTGCGCGGCCGCAGTCGCTCCAAGAGCACTCGTCTCTCCTCGGACTCCTTCGCGACATTCTCCAGCCTCTCATTGATCTCCGTCTCCTTCGAGGAGAGAAGACCGTTCTCCGCTTTCAACTTCTGTATAAGACCGAGCTGCTCCACGTACTCTGCCTCCATCACCTGCATTCGCACGCTCAGCTCCCTTGCGTTCTCCTTAGCTTCCTCGAGAGCCAGCGACTCTCTCTCGCGCTCCGACAAAACGCTTCCCTTGTAGGACTCGTATTCACTTGCAATTATTTGGCTCTCGGCCCTCGCTGCCTCGACCTCCGCCGAGTGACGCTCCACCTCCCGGCGTAGCTTCTCCATCTCTTGGGACATCTCGGTGATCTCGGCCAGCAACGATGACACCTGCTCCCTGGAGGTACCCATTTCCTTCGTCAGTCTTTCGACATTTTCCAAAGCAGCGGTCGTGTCGCTCTGAGCTCTCGCTAGGTTCCCCTCAACTTCCGCTATTCGATTATCTTTCTCAATCAGATTCTTCTCTAATTCCTGAATCCTTTCGTTGGTTGCCTCCTTCTCGTCCTTCTCGGACGACCATTTCTCCTCAAGTTCAGCAACCCTAGCTTCTAGCTCTTGACACTGTATTGCCTTTTTCTTAAGATTCGCGGCGTAGACCTTCATTTTCTCTCGCAACGACTGCGATCTCGTTTCGGACTCCTGCAACTCCTTTTCGAGAGCCGTTATCCTCGCCTCGAGAGCAGCCTTCGCTTCTTCCCCGAAGTCTCTTCGCTTCTCTTCCAATTCACTTCTCAGGCACTCGTTCTCCTGTGTCCTGCTGTTCAATTCCTCCAGAAGATCCTCCAACCTTCGATTCTGCATCGCAGTGTCTTCGGTGTGCTTTACCTTCAGCTGTTCCAGCTTCTTATATACCCCGTTGAGCTCTTTTAGAATATCGTTGACATAGGCATTGCTGCTCTCCAGCTGCTTCTGCAATTCCAAATTGGCTCCGCTCGCGCCCCGGAGTTGGTCCAGCAGCTCTGCGATTTCCTTATCCTTTTCGGCCAGTCGAGCGTTCGCTTCATCCCTACAGAGTGTAACCTGCTCTTCGATCTGCATGCGCAACAGACTATTCAACTCAACCTGCTGCTTCAATTTATCCTCCAGACTGCAGGCCAGCTTTTCGGCCTCGTCCAATCGTTTAACCAAATGGTTAAACTCTTCCTGCGACTTCCTCTCCCGCACGCATCCCTCAAGGCGATCGACTTCCTCCCGCAATGATTTAATCATTAAATTAGACTGCTGGGACTCAGTTCTATAGGCGTTCAACTGATCCTCCAGAGTAGCGATCACGGTGATCTCGTGCTGCAAACGATCGTGTCTTTCGCTTAGCTCCTTATCCTTACTGGCGATCGCTCCCGTTAAAGTCTCTATCTCCGCATCCTTTGCAGCGACATGGCGGCTGACTTCCATCTGGAGCCGGGATTCGAATCTCGCCATCGTACCTTCGAGCTCTTCCCTCAATTCAAGAATCACGACGTCCTTTCCCTCGGATTGCTCGAGCAAGTGCTTGTATTCCTTTTGGAGGCTTCTTAGACCCTCGTCGATCGATAACTTGCCAGCCTCGAGGACTTCCATCTTGGACTGCATCTTCGCACATTTCAGTTTCCATTCCTCGATGACTGTCAGGCTTTCCTCCAACTCTCGTTTCAAATCTTCGGCACTTTTACCAGCTGCTTCTTGCTCGGCAATCAGTCTTTCCTTGATGTTCAACTCCTCCTCCTTCACGGTCAGTTTAACCTTCATCTCCTCGATGAGATCCTTCTGCTCGGCGATCAGCCTCTTGCATTCCTCGATCTCACCTTCGAGCGAGGCCACAGTTACTGTTCGCCTTTCGATTTCAACATCTTCCGGTGACTTGCCGGCAGCGACGTTTTGACCTTCGGTAGATTCCTCTGTCGACTTTTGTAGCAGCGTACTGATCTCCTCGCGAAGCTCCTCTCTCTCCAGGGCGACACTCTCCTTCTCGCGATTCAGTTTCTCCAATTTCTCAATTAGCTCCAGTCGTTCCCTCGCAAAACTGTCTCTTGTAATCTGATCGATCTTGGATGCAAGTTCATCCTTCTCTCGGGAAACACTACCCAGAGTCTCGTTTAGATGCGCATTGATCTCCTCGAGTTTCACAACCTTGATCGCCAACTGATTATTCTCCTCCGTCAAAGCGCCGAGTCTTTCGCGCAAACGGCGCTCCTCCGGATCTTCGCAGGACAGGTCGGCCAGTCTTTCCTGTAGCTTCGTCAGCTGGATAACGAGATCGCTGTTCTCGTTCGTGAGGTGTTTCAGTCTCTCCTGCAGCTGCATCGTCGTTCGATCATTGGACGACCAACTTTGCCTCTCCGCGTCGGACTGCTGATTCTCCTCGAATTGGGCCAATCGCTCCTCCAGCTTCACCAGCTTCGTTACGAGTTCGTTGTTGTCTCGCGTTAGGATCTCGATTTTGGACAAAGTGTCGCTCTGCGCAGGAACACGCTCGAATGATTCCGTCGAGCCTGAATTAGAGGATCCTCCCTTCTCCTCGAGTTTTCCCAGTTTCATCAGTAGATCACTCTTCTCCCGCGTGAGCACATCGATCTTCTTCTGTAATTCGATTTTATCGGACTCGTTGATAGTCTCGAAGGACTCGCTCGAGCCAGCATTCGAGCCATTTTTCTCCTCTAGCTTGACAAAATTCTCGTAGAGCTCCTGATTCGTCTCCTTGAGAACATCGAATTTCTTCAACAGATCCGTCTGTTCCTGCTCGATCGCACCTTCGGACTCTTCAGTCTCATTCTGAGATTTGTGCAGCCACTCCAACTGCTCTTCTAGCTCGACGATCTTCATTTCCGCGGTGACACGTAGGTTCTCAGACTCTGCGTTCTCCGCCTCCAAGGCCGATATTTCCTGCTTGGCAGCGTGAAGCTCTGAAACGATTTAGGGTAGGAGAGAGAAATAAACGACGAATATGAGAGTAAAGGCAACGACAAGGAATGAGGCTTCAGCACGTACCTTGCATGAGATCCAATTTTTGGTTTTCCAACGTGGCGATGGCTTGAATGTGCGATTCGATTTCAATGGCCTGTGCGGAGACCTTACTATCGAGGTCGGCAACGCGGCCTTGCCAATCTCCTGCCGAGGCTGTGCACACCGTACAACGTTCGAATATTGTTTGTCAAGTTAATTTTAAAAAGCAACCAAGAAAAGCAACCAGGGATAGAGGAGATACTATTCATGAAATTTTCATTGTTAATGCGAGATAGGCGAAATCCTAGGAGATTATATTATTCCGCGCAATGAACTTTCTCGCGTTGGACTTAACACTAACAATAAGAATTATCTTCTCTGCTGTTACTCTTAACATTCCTTTGGACGGCCGATAAGCTTACAAAGCTCTTTTTTAGTAAATGCATATCAATTATCAATTTCAATTAGATTAAGACTAGAGGAGCAGTGCCGTATTAAACTTTTAGGCCCTACGAAGGGTCAGCAGGGGAGCTTTTTGTCAGCGCGCGCATGCAAGGTAATGTCATTCGGCTTTGAACCCTTTGAGAAGTTGAACCATTGGTAAATACTTGTACGAGAAGGCTTGTAGAATTAAAGAGAAGATCGATGGGCAGTGCGGCGTCCGGATCAAGAAGCACGGTCGTGGATTTTGCTTTCCAAGCGTTTCCATAAAAGTCATTGAGGGAAGGTGAGTGGTAAATACGAAGGCAGACTTTTCGAACCTTTCTAAGCAACCTACTTCTACAAATCAGAGCGCAGCAAACTTTGACAAGTAATAAAGTAGGTACCATGTGTTACGTTTAACTATTATTAAAGTATAATCCAAATAATAAATTAGTGTACTTAGCGTATATACGTATGTGCAATCGAATTGGACGGAGAGGGAATCCATCACCAAAATCATTAAGAATTAATGATCCTATGCCGAGATATCGCACGAGAGGCGAGTCAACCGATAAATGTCTCGCGAACTTTCGCAAAGTCAAGCGCAACCGCACCGACATTGACGATTTCCCGAGATACAAGGTAAAAGGCGAAAAAAAACACAATGATAATCGGCAATCAAATCCGAAAACAGTGGTGCGGTCCAGGTTCGAGCGCCTTTAACGAACTTACTACTGCTGCCGAGAAGAAGGAGGACGCCTTCGGAACGGTACGAAGGCAGGACATGTCATAAGAATTCGAATGGCAAAAATAAGAGAATGGATAACGACGGCTCGAGAATATTCCGTCCTGGTTCCTACCTTTAAGCTCGTCAAAGTCTACCAGACTCAGCTGAAGGTTACCTTTCTCCTCCTCCAGCAGCGTCACCTGGTTCCCGAGTTTGACCAGCTCCGCGTTCGCGTCCGAAACCTTTGGCATTCAAGAGCGATTACAATGCTGGGAGACATGTCTCAAGAGACCTCAGGGGAAAAACCTGACCGACTTACCATCTTAAAGTTCTCCAGCTGTTTCTGGTAACTCTTCACCTTGCTTTTGTGCTGCGCCTTCAATTTTATCATGCTCTTATTTAAATCCTCGAGTTCTCTGGTGAGCCTTTGCACTCTGGCATCTTCCACGGTCTCACATCCATCTTCCGGTACTCGCTTCGCCAGGTCGTTCTTCTCACTCTCAAGATCGTGAACCAATCTCTCGAGATTGTTTATCTTATTGGAATAGTCCTCGTTTTTCGACGTCAACTCGGCTATCTGCTTCTGTAGTTCAGACTTTGATTCCTCCTCGAGTAACTCGTTCGATCTTCTCAACTCTTCAATCAGATTCTCCAATTCGGCTATCCTATTGTCTTTCTCGATAATGAGACCGTTGCCCGACGACGATTCGTAAGCGATTATCTTCTCCTGCAACTCGACAATGCTTTTCTGCAATTCGTACTTCTGGTCCTGCAGATGGCGATAGCTCTGCTCCAACTTCTCCAACTTGTACTCCAGATCGGCAGCCGCGGGTTCCTTCACTAGACCGGCACCGGACTCTAACTGAAATATCCTCGCCTCGGCTGCGGTCAGTTTCGCTTCGCGTTCCTCCAACTGTTCGATGAGGTGGTCATTCTTTGCCTTGAGCGTACTTTCTATAAGGACGAAATTCTCCTGCATTGACCTCATGGCGTCCTTCGTATCGGCCAAAGTGTCCATCGTCGACCGTGAGAAGTCGGCGCTTGCCGATTCCGCCAATTGCTGCTTCTCAAGTCGCTCCTCGAATCTGCGAACGCACAAGTCTTCTCGTAATCACAACCACGCAGAGTCAATTGATCTTACCCTTTCACGACGTTCTCCAATTCCTCTATTCTGTCGTTTCTCTCGCTAAGCTGCTCAAGTAAATTGTCGTTTTTATTCCTTAGGGAGCCCTCCAGCAGCACAAAGTTCTCCTGCATCGTTCGCATTTCGTCTTTGGTCTCTTCGAGTGTGTCCAACGTTGTCTTTCCTTTTTTCGATAAATCCGCGGACATAAGCGTGATGGCCTTAGTCCTAGCGTCGATTACGGAATCCTTTTCCTTCAAGTTTTCCTGTAGATCCAAAACGGTGGCCTCCAGTTCCACCACCCTGTTGCTCAACTCCGCGATTTTATTGTCCTTGTCTTGGAGATGTCCTAATTGTGATGTCGGCGTGCTAACCTACACCGAAAACAAAAGTTTCTTCTTATCACATCTACTACACTGAAGCACAAACCAATAAAAGAGAATCGCCAAATCCACTGTTTACCTGAGGTGCAAGTACTATTGGTCTAACGGGCGTAACCATTCGTTCCCTTTGCGTCTCTACCATGGATAAGTCCCTTTCGTCCAACTGCTGTCTTATAGCCTCAACTTTCTCCTCCACGGCCCGTTTACTCTCGGTCATCTCTTTGCTTCTCTGTTCAAAGATCTTTCGATTTTCCGCAAGTTTCCTTTGCAACAGAGACGACTTGGCCTGTGGCGTTTTGGCCAAACTATTATCAGCCATCGATTCTCCAATCTCTGGCGAAGCTAATTCAGGCATAGCTTGCGGAGCTGTTTCACTAGAGGACGTAGCACCATCCTTACTACGACGGGACAACTTGGCTCTAGATTTAATTTTGGAAAGTTTTCTGGCATATTCCTGTAAAAAAATATGAACGCTGTTTCGATTTGACAAGTAACACTCTTATGAAGCAAAATTAAAACAAACAAGGATCACATCAATTTTTAATTCATAATGCCACTAATTACAATCTAATACAAAATGATTCAAAACAAAAATATATTATATTCCGAAAAATTAAAATGATTCCTACCTGAACCTCTTCCTCTTTTTTTTTTAGTGTCTGCTTGTTTCTGAGCATGATCTCTTTAAGAGACTCCAGTTGACTCTTATTTTGTTCACACGTATCTTTTGCACTATCCATTGTTTCGGAGGAATTGTCTTCCATTGTCCCTGGAGATTCCATCGATGCACCCCACATCACAGACTGGAGAAATAAAAATAAGAACATTAACTGTAACATTTTTTAAAAGAAATCCTATATTAGAGTGACTTTGCATGCAGTATTTTGCTAGATCAATGGCAGTGAAAGTTTTCCTATCGCAACTATAGACTATGTCACCCAGTGCTCCCATTTCTCTGCTACTAATTGGATAGGAATGCGACCAGTCTAAACTAATTCAATTAGCATATGTATAAGTCCTCAAATTACTTTTTGTTCTCCGACAGTATTTTTTTGCATTCCCAGTACTATAGCCATTAACATGCATCGAGGCATAATCTGCCAGCAATGTAATTGACGTAAAATACATTGCAATAATCTAATTATTTGTCAACATAGTTATATCACTGTCAAATGTGTTAAACCTATAAGAGTGGTTCCTCTGACTGAAATATGTGGTGCTGCTAGAAATAGTGGAAAAAGACGAATAAAAGTACGCGACTGGCTACATGGTATGAAAAATTCTAATGGATATTCATTCGGAGATAAAGAAACATAGGGAATTGGGTTAGGTGTCTCAGGCACTACTGATACAGCTAAAAAACATGAAGATATAACCAAAGCCTCGGAGAATAGCGATGCATATTGAGTTTACCTATTGACTGTTCATCTACTAAAGAAATAAAATGTATTTATTTACGTTTCTCGATGCGTCAAGATGGAAACACGTCACTCGCTCTAAACATATTTTTCACTGGCGTGTACACTTCTGTGACTCGAAACCTCCAACTAAGAAAGCACCATAGACTCCCATTCGAAAAGACAATCAGCTCACTGCAGCGCGACAAAATAAATTCCGGAGACGAAACGATAGTATAAAATAGAAATCAGAATGACGATTTTTGCAAAACCATTTCCTCCCCGGAAGCCGTTGGACGAAGGTTCTCTGGTACATACGAAAATTGAAATTACCAAGGCAATGTGCTCACTGTGGCGCCATACCGTGGTTACATTCAACAACTGGAATTATTCAGTCAGAGATGCCAACGATGCCATTTGATGCAATTCCCAACTGTTCCCAACTGTTCCCAACTGTTCCCAACTGTTCCACACATTCCGAACTAACAGCTGGTAGCGCTCCCTAATCGGGTTTAATGCTCACCGTATTCAACGAATATCATGAATTTTACATGGGTCTGCATCATCCGAGTAACATGATTGGCATTTTCTCAGTTCTCGTTGAAAAATTCTTACGTCATACCGACTAGACTAGTCCGCCAATCTTTAAAATTAAAAGAAAATGCATTCTTTCAGCAAGGACCTCGCGACAAGCCCAAGTTCTAATTGTTCACCGTCTCTCCATAAGAATATCTATCAGAATACGTGTCGAATAATATAAGGATTAGTCGAACTAATCTATGCTGATGCGTGGGAGCTGGGGATTTTCATGTCTCTCTTGGGCAATAAATACTTACAAATATAGGTATACAGACCTACGTATATAGAGCAAGCCTGGCTTTCAGTCTCGCAGCAACGGCGCATTTGCCAGTGGCGATTGTTCCTGCCCATCGACGTCTCGAGCAAATGTCATCCGTTGACTTTACGAGAGGGATTTTTTAGTTTCGAGAGTAAATCCCGCCAACAATGGAGGTGCAACTGCAATGCAAAGGTAGGCTAGATTAAAAGCAATGTCGAGAAAATTGAAGATACCGAAGTCTTCCTGTCTTGGGACGCTCCTTTGATGTAAACTGCGTCGCGGCTGATCTGCGTTCGACTGCGCGTCCTTTTTCCTTCCTGCCGTCCACCCTCATTTTCCTGTCGGCTCTGCAAATCCTTCAATCGAATTGAACTCGACGATGTGCCTGACTTTGCTCCACCATTCGAGAGAATCTTAACTTCCTGTAAGTTACGATTATACGATCACCAAGCGATTACCGAACGTGCCCTTTCAGTCCATTTTTATTGCAACGCACTCTGTCATGTTCTCTGGACTCTCGATTCATTTTTTTCATTTTTTTTTTCATTTCATTCGGCACTGGGCAAGACACAAATTGGCAAAGATGTGGAGAGAAACACTGGAAACTTGCTGTTTGTTTGGCGAATCTGAATCACGCATTAATCTACTTTCGAGAGGTATTCGGTTGCAAAAGCAACACAAGTACAGTGAATGTGTTTTGATCCGTGGGAATAAGATAAAGAGAAAATAATGGCCCTGTCGTCTGTTGTCACGTAAGCAGTTGCGATAGTTTAGAATATTAGTGTCAGTAGGATCAGTAGGGTCAGTAGTGTTGTCGAGGCGCTTTGTTCGCTTGGAATTGCGGTAGTCATCGACACGAATGCGATTTCGTTGCGATTTCGTAAATCTTTAATCAAACTAATGATACATGCGAGCGGGCAATCCGCGAGTCAGGAGTCAGATCGCATCAGCCCTCTAGAACTCAGAGATGGAATCTCGTGAAATCGGCTGAACTTGCATGGAATCGCACATTATGAATTGTACTGTTAGACTTGAAGGGGAACTAGGGTGTCACGGGGGGAGCCGTTCGGTGCCACTGGGCCCCTCCTCTTCATCAGATTTCATTCCGCAATGTGAATCGGTGAAGAACGCGAGTCTACGACGAACTCGGGCTGTCAGTGCGCAAAACTACCTTTGTCCTACCTACTGCGCATTAATATATACGTGTGCCCTCAGATTCTGAAAATTTTATAAAACCACGAATTATGTACCGAAAGAGAAACAAGAAGGTTCCGGGGAAAGCGGGGCAAGCGGGGCCCAGCTCCACCGGGAAATGTGAGTTTTCGTCTCTACAGTCGTGTCGCTTGTTCCACGTGTTATTTATTATATGTATACAGATCCGTCGTTCTAGTTCGTTAAACAATGTATTTCCGTTGAACTTCATCGTTTAAATCATTAAGATACGCATTCAATGTTATAGGGTAACGAGGCCTACCAACGAGTTACAGTAGAAAGAGGTGAAATTAAATCGGTATCTTAATATCCAAGGAACGAAGGCGATCGCCAACCTTAACGGCGTAACGGCGTAACGGCGACTCCTCGGTCTCTCCGATGACCTCCATTTTCTCGCATTGTCCATTCTGCAGGTGTCCCCCTACCTCCTTGGCTCTAACAGGTTCGCGGCACAAACTCATCTGAGAATTTAAGCTAACGGCGTTTCTCACGGGGCCTCCCAACGAACTTGAGACGCATTCAGAGTTGCGAAGGAGAAGGAAATTTCCAGTTTGACAATCAGCCAAGATCACTGAGATCATCGGCTTATCTAAGATTGCGATTATTCGTTCGCCAGTCGCGGAAAACGAGCTGCACCATTCTGCAGTATTGTCTTTTCTCAATAACACGAGAGCAGAATCTGCAGATTCTCCAGATTCTCCAATGCTGTAGCGGTTCAAAGACCTGCTTCTCATTTCTCAGCCTCAAAACACATTCTTCCAACTCTCCTTCCATGTTGGCTGTCCGATCGTGAGTCGATCCCCCGAACATATCTTTAATTGCAAGATGATTAATTTCCTGTTGCGTTTGGACAGCCAGTAAACGCTTATCAAATGCCGTTCGCCATTCACCCTTGCCCCTTATCCACTGCAACAATTGATTAATACGATATCGCAACTGATTGATTGTTTAGCAGCTGTGGCTGGTCCAGCTCCCGAGGATGCTGGAAAACATCAAACGCCACCCACACTCCTGTCCAGTTTGAGAAGTGTCCTTTTCGTAATCGGCACGGTCGTCGTTGGATTCGCTGCTGTCTGCAATTCCCTCACATGGTTTGTCTAATGTCACAATTCTTCTTAGTCCAAATTTTGGTCGAGCAACGCAATCTTAGCCGCCAATAATAACTTTCAGGCATCTCCAGAGATTTTGGGGTGCATCGGGTGATTTTTGGCAAGCGCAGTGGGATAAAATTCTCGACACCTTTGGGGATGATCCTGTCAATCTCTGGGTTTACGGTGGGTGGATTCGATTTGGTTCAATTGATTTGGCCAAACTTTTCTAATGCACCTGACCTTTTTCCAGGATCCATGGGACTGACGCTGATGGTATACTGGACCTTTGGCGGTATCTACACAATACTGGACATCACAAATCGGCCAGCCGCCCTGCGCCGATATAAGATCCAACCCGGTACCAACGAGCCAGTGGACACTCGTGACCTTTTCAAGGTCATCGCCCAAGTACTTTTCAATCAGATAGTTGTGGGCCTGCCGTTCGCGTATTGCAGTTATCGTTTAATGAAATGGCGCGGTTATCCTTCCGTGCGGGAGCTGCCAACCTTCCACTGGGTACTTGCCGAAATCGCCATTCACATTTTGTGCGAGGAAATTGGATTCTATTATTCGCACAGGTAACCCGATATTTCCTAACTAAAAATTCCCCTCGATTCGGATGTCGCTCATTATAATAATTTCTGATTGAAACTCCCCAGACTGCTGCACAGTCGCTATCTCTACAAGCACATTCACAAGCAGCATCACCAATGGACGGCCCCGATCGCCGTCACCGCCCTCTACTGCCATCCTCTCGAGCACATTGGCTCAAATCTGATTCCACCGTTCCTTGGCGTTTTCATCGTGGGTTCGCACGTCGCTACTGCCTGGCTTTGGTTCTCCTTGGCCATCCTGTCAACCCTGAACGCTCATTCTGGATACCATTTGCCGTTCTTCCCTTCCCCGGAAGCCCATGACTTCCACCACCTAAAGTAAGATTGGCTTTCCAACGAGCTCCTTTGCCCAAGAACAATTTATTAAACGTATCGTTCCGTTACAGATTCAACCAGTGCTTCGGTGTTTTGGGCGTTCTGGACCGACTTCATGGAACAGACACGCAATTTCGCAATTCGCGAGCATACGTTCGACACGTCATGATGCTGAGCCTCGTTCCACCACGAGAAGCCTTCCCGGATGAAACAAAATATAAATCCAAATAGAGATAAACTCAAAGGGAACTGCTTCCTGCAAGAAAGGAGACCAAAGCGAGAAGGTTCGCTTCTCGCCACTTTGGTGCCCTCGACTCCTCGAGAATTCCGAATAATTCGGACTGCATTTTATTGAAATTCCAAAAAAGAACAACAACAAAAAAATTAGAATGCAGAAAGTCCCTAACCGAATGGAATGAGTTTCTTCCATTTCGGGGATCGATCATCAGGAACCAACCTCAAGCACAATCTCGGCCAGTGAATGGAGAATCTGGCCGTTTCTACGTTATATACGTTCTACGTTGCATTACGTATAAGGAGACACCTTACGTTTTATGTATAAAATCACGAAGCACGTGTGAAAGGGCAAAAGCGCAAAAAGATTCTAATTTACGTTTACATTGGACTTGAGAAAGGGTCTCATATCGCCCGTTTCTCTGATCTCACGATTTTCACGCACCTTGCAAACGTAACTGCACAACGAGTCTGCTCTCGTGTAACTATTTTTTTATTTTTTATTTTTTTTCCCATGAGTATACGAGTACCTTTGACTCTCCGCATTCCGAAAGCGCAATTAAAAAATCTGAGATGAGATCGTTGGGACAACTCGAGTTATTCGAAGATGTCTAGACAGAATCCTAATTCCTCCAAAAATTCTTCTATACGTTGCTTCCACGCGAGATAGTGAGAAGGAGAGGGCGCGGGGGGAAAGGTGATGGGGACAGATGTCTGTGGTTAATGGGATTTCGTTAAAATACGACTGCGAATGCAATATTGACGCGAAGATAATGCATATATTCACTATTTTTATATTTATATTTTTGTTGGTCTTTTTTCTAGCGGTCCTCATGACTTAGATTCTAGAATTCAAATTGAAATGGGTGGTTCTGCGCCTCGTTAGCCGAGAATGGCGATGTAGGACATCATTTATCGCTTGACATTTCAAATTCGAATGCGAGATACCTTTTAATATGTATATTAACGTAAATAACTCGCGCACGTCTGCAAACTTAATTCGAATCGTAACACCTCCCAATGACCTGGTTTGCACCGAGCAGTTGATACGCATGGCAAACCACTGTATTCCTATTAAATAGCTGCGTACACCATTTTTTTTTTTTTTTTTTTCCACTATTTAATACGAATACGGTACCTTGATACGCGAATCATATTGTACGGTATAAACTCTGCATTTTTTCGTGTAATAGTTTAAGGAAGCCTCACAGCTCCGTGGGACGCGAGTCGTAGGACTAAAATATCAGACTTGTCATCGACCGAATCTTAAGCGAGAACCGATTTTCCCTATTGAGAAGCCTAGTCATCTGACTGGCACGGTAATGCTGTGAAGGCTCCCAAAATCGACGGGTATGAAAATTGTGATTAACGGATGTACCACATGTGTCAATGCGTTTGTGTACCTATATGAAAAGCTTATATTAATAAAATCTTTTAAATTGATAGATCCTTCTTATCCTTATTATCTCTGTAAGCTTCACCCGGCAGGAGAGGTCGAATCAATTCGCAACGGCAAATTGATCGTCAGTCAAGAGGAACCGATTATACGAGAAATAATGGATGCTCCTTACCTTCAGCAACTTCTAGTTGATTATCTTAGAGTTTCTGAAGACTCAGGCAAATCGCACATGTCAGACTGCTTATAGAAATGCACCACACCATATTAATGCCAGTATTCTTTCTAATATTATCTGTATTCAGCCACAATGTCAACTTTCTTTTTACACAGGTGTATAAAAATAATTATCATTATTATCTTGTCGTAATCTTACTTTGATAAAATATAGACAGTAAACAGCCACATTATAAAAAAAAAAAAAGTCCGACACCTTAAACGAGTTTTTTTTCTTATTCAACAGTTTTTCTAATTCCGTTGAGATTTCGATCCATTGAAACGAGTGTTCTCAAATTAATTGCGGCTCAAGACTGTAATATCGATTAAATCCGAAATTAGCGTTATTTTAAGCAATAGAGAGGCGAATGTCGCAAGTTTCAACAAATTACTGATATTCAGCATAGTTGAAAATTCATTCTTTGGTCCTACTTTTGCACTTTCCGACAGCTCGCGACTGACTATCTAGTCAAGAAAAGTTTCTCAATAGAATCATTCTTTTTTTTTTTTTTCTTTTGATCATCTACACATAATTGGAACTCATTTGCTTGCTGAGTTTTTCCCTTACACGATGCAAATGTTCTGTCCCATTATTGTCGAATGTTAATTAAATCTATCGCACGATAACGACTATACATTGTGCCAAAAAGAAACGAAAACACAGATATTCCTCAATGAAATTTTGGCTGACTCTATTGGAAATATTGCAAGATCAGTGGCCATCAGTGATTGAAGTAAGTAGCGTTAAATGGCTAGAGGCCGGTTGGAGTATTGTTATCATAAAGATTCTGCCAGCGATTACTCATGGCGGCTCTCTGTTCTTGAGAGAAGCTATTTCTAAAAAGATAAAAGAAACGGCAATATGAAGTAGTCTTTGAATATTCTGCGCTAATCAAATATACAATACTATTCTTAGTTATCAGCAATTCGCACGTGTAGAACCGTATTATAAAAGCATTTACGCGTAAAAAGCAGTCGCTCGAAAACTTTATCACATATCAAAAACTTTGCTTTCGTTAACTAATGGCTTATTCCTATCAATGTTTCATCATTGAAAAGGTATTAACATTGTTAATAATCATTCAGCATTGTATAGAGCACCACCAACTTAGAAATTGAGCAAAGTGCGAATCCTCGCTAAGCTTCCGAAAATTCAATGTAAATTCGAGCAGTATTCAGCGCAACCTCAAGATGACGCGAGACTAGATGCTACTCCGAGTCAGGAAATGCATGCCCCTTTGAACTCCAATCATTGTACATGCCGTCGATCAGAAAATCCATTCTTCTGTAGTGTCTCTTGTCCCAGCAGTCTCTTCCCCTCCTGTAGAGGACAAACGCAGCAAGGCCCAGCAGGGGTACTGCCATAATCGTAATCACCACCGGTACGATATAATCAATTTTCCTTGGCATCCCAAGAGGAGAAGTTTTTGTAGGTGAAGCTGGTATTGGTTTATCCTCATCTGATCCACCTACTGTTGCTGTGGGTTTAGGCTTGTGTATCTTGGGTGCCTGAGTTGTGCTTGACGTATTAGACCATTTTACTTGAGATGTCACTGCTCCGTCCTCGATAGTCTTGTTGACTTCTTTAAAATTAATTGTTGAAAATATTCTTGTTGAGTTTAAATCTGTTATATTATTGGGAAACTTATATTCTTCTGAAACAAAAGAACCCACGTTGCTAGAAATTGTTGTATCTTCTGCTACCTTTTGATTTGAGTTTTTATCAGGTTCTGGTTCTTCCATATTGCTAGTCAAAGGATCTGACATCCTCTCAGCCCCTTTTCTTGGTACTATCTTTGATCCTACACCCTTTCTAGGTACCACGGAAGATTTGGTATTTCTTTCGTTGGGTGAACTTTCTCTTGGGATATGTGTCAAATTCGGAGAAGATAAGTTTACACTATCAGCCAAGGCAGTTTCCTCCCAGCTTGATGATTTTGGAGCAGGTACAGGACCTCCTTCGGCCAAAATAGGTTTATTAAATGTGTGATTCTATGAAAGGAGAAAAGATAAAATAAAATGAAAAACAGTATTCTTGATTCTATAAGTCATGTGACTTAAAATTTAGGTTCAAGAGACAACGGATGGTAGTAACCAGGATAGGCAGGATAGAAAGGGTCCATATGGGTATATATGTACTTACAGCCGAGATTCCCTTGGTCGGTGCTGACGCGAGGATCGTGGAATTATATGTTACAGAGGTTGAATTCATTGTCAAATTCGCCTGTTGAACATGATCTACGCGATCGATCAGATTCTCACTCAAGTGCATGCTCTTGGTAGAAACAGTTAAGACAGATGTCAAACACAGAAAGAGAATTAACAATTGTAACTGAGACATCATGATCAGCAACATCTGCTCAGACTGGCCTAGCTAATCTCTGGAGTATTGCGTCGGTTTCCTGGACTTTGGATATATTCTCGAAAAATGTAGAAAAACTAAAAAAAAAAATAAGCCAGCCGAACAACCAAGTAGCCTCTCAATCCATGGCGGTTCGCACTTACCGTCCCTTTTACCACTCGGCGGGTGCTTTGCGTTTGCGCTTTGCACTTCTCAATGCTCTCGAGTCTGTCCAATTTAATTCAGCTACTAACAGATCGGAAACATTTTCTGAAATTTAATTTTACGTTTTAACTGCCAAACACATTCAGTATAACAAGATGACATACGCCGATCAAACCTTACTTGGATATATATATATATCTATACACACATATATATATATATATATGCATGCAGCTTGTGTATCAATGCATAAGTTGCGCGACAAAAAATCAGTCCGACATAGTGTGAAGTCTCTCTAAATTTTATAGAGCTGCCTCTCTTACTCTGTTTATATTTTCAGTGACAGCAATTACTAGCTAACTGTAGCTAACTGTAGCTAACTGTAGCTAACTGTAAGACGTGTTTGACATTCGTTTCACATTGTACTGCATTGTACCTAATTCAACCTGATTGCATCCCATTGCAGAACTGTGCGTTAACATACCAATGATTTTTGTAATTTTTTTATTACATGCATACGTAATATATGTAACGCAATAAGCTAGTTCTGTTTGGCGCGATAGCCTTGCGAACAATGTGTGACGTGCGATAAACTTACCCTTCGCATTCTTTCTTCGATTATTTCCAAGGTACTGCGTAACTATCTTATATTACAATTTTTGCGTGTACTACCTATTAACAATATAATCGCTGAATAACATTCACGAACGCTTAAACTGACACTTGACGTTTTCTTTCAGAACTCATCATCAACAAAATTGATCAAAATGAGAAGTCGCAGCAATTCGGGTGTTCGTTTAGACTATTACCAGCGAGTGGTCCATAAGATAATAATGAACCACCAAAATCCTGTTACCGGACTTTTTCCTGCAAGTCCAGACAACAATCATGCATGGGTCCGTGACAATATTTATTGTATCCTGGCGGTTTGGGGACTTTCAATGGCATATAAAAAAATAGCTGATGCAGATGAAGATCGTGCCAAGACCTATGAGTTGGAACAGAGTTGTGTCAAATTGATGAGAGGCTTATTAATGGCCATGATGCAGCAGAAGGATAAAGTAGAAAAGTTCAAATCAACTCAAAACCCACATGATGCGCTACATGCTAAGTATAGCTCCGTCAATGGACAAACCGTAGTAGGGGATGCTGAATGGGGACATCTTCAGATAGATGCTATTTCTTTGTATCTATTAGTTTTAGCTCAAATGACAGCCTCCGGCCTTCAGATTGTCTTTAATTTAGACGAGGCAAGCTTCAAATTCCATTTGATTAAATCAATTTTTGTTTATTAATCTTAATACTCGATTGGAATTTCTAGGTGGCATTCATTCAGAATTTGGTGTTTTACATTGAATCTGCGTACTGTACTCCAGATTATGGGATATGGGAAAGGGGCGACAAAACAAATCATGGTCTGCCGGAATTGAATGCAAGTAGTATTGGAATGGCAAAGGCAGCGATGGAGGCAATGAATGAACTCGATTTATTCGGTGCCAGAGGAGGTCCAACATCCGTAATACATGTTCTGGCAGATGAGGCGCAAAAGTGTCAAGCTGTGTTACAATCAATGTTACCGAGGGAGTCCAATTCTAAAGAACTAGATAGTGGCCTCCTGTCCATCATAAGCTTTCCAGCCTTCGCCGTAGACGAGCCTCATTTAATTCAATTGACGAGGGAGGCTATAATAAAGAAACTACAAGGTCGATACGGTTATAAAAGATTTCTACGAGATGGGTACAGAACGCCGAAAGAGGATCCTAATAGGTAGAAAGAAATCAGAACGGGGCGGGTGTGGGGGCACAGGAGCAACAGTAGTACCCTTGACATACTTTTCAGACTTTATTACGAACCGTGGGAGTTGCGCATGTTCGAAAATATCGAATGCGAGTGGCCTCTCTTTTTCTGCTATTTGATACTCGATTACTGCTTTCAAGGGAACAAGGAAGCAGTGACCGAGTATACGAAACATCTGGAGGATATAATGATAAGAACGGACGATGGGATAAAATTAGTTCCCGAACTGTATGCAGTATCGTGCGAAAACGTTCCAGCAGAATATGCTGAACCTGGCAGCCAGGAGAGAGAGGTTCTAGGTAGATGCCCATTTATGTGGGCCCAATCCCTTTACATTCTAGGAAAATTACTACAAGAGGTAAGCTGATTTGACGCCTCAGCCAGAAGTCCTCGCTCGACGTAATGTCTTGCCATTGAATTTCAGGGATTTCTAGCTGTTGGAGAACTTGATCCATTAAATCGTCGTCTGTGTAGCGAAAAAAAACCGGATGTTGTCGTGCAGGTGGTAATTCTTGCGGAGGATGCTGAAATTCGTGAGAAGATAGCCCAGCACGACATTCACGTGCAAACAATAGCGGAAGTTGCGCCTATAGAAGTTCAGCCTGCGAAAGTGCTAAGCCACTTGTACACATATTTGGGTACTGATCGCAACAAAAGGCAAAAGTATATTCAGTAATGTCGAAACGAGTCTTCACTTTTAGGTCGAAACAAAAAGCTGGGACTGTCTGGCAGAAAGTCGAGAGACGTTGGGATATTAAGCACCAGCAAACTGTACTCCTTGCAAGATAAGATATTCGCATTCACACCACAGGTAAAACTTATGCAGTTCACTTGGACACTACATTTTTTTTTTTTTTTTTTTTTCATTTTTACTATCGTATAATTGTTTTGTTCTCTTACATTTTCGATTTCTTACGGTCACGCCTTATTCTTGTGGGGAACGTTAGTTGACAGACATGACCCGTTTCTACATCGCATCGGACTATGAGCTCATGATTGACATATTCAAAGGGGAAATTAATTTCTTGAAGTCTAGCTGGCAGAACATGTTAGGCCGGCCGCTCGTCGTAATGCCACTCAAGAACATTCACCTAGGTACGGTAATTCATCGTTTTCAAAAGATTCGATATCATCCACGTTCTCTCTGGCGCGGGTCGCTCCCTACGCCATTAATGAGAGGCAACGTCTTACGGGTCTGACAATGAGATTATTCGCTTTCTCGACCGTGGCTGTAGGCTGTACTCTTTTTCAACATGCCGTTAGAAATCCCACTGGTCAATTGGTTTCTAACGTCTAACAAGCTTGCGCGAGTGTTTGCCTTAGTCCCTGACATTACTTGATTCGCAAATGGCCTCCTACAAGTCCACTTGCCACTGTCTCTTCGGGCAGAACAAGTCTTGGCGTTCCACCCTTCTTACTAACCGAATGACATTAAACTTACAATTAGAGTTGGAATATTAAAATGCTGAAGTAAATAAACGAAGCGGTGATACTCGTTGGCCAATTCGGCGAGGGAGTCCGAGGCAATCGGTTTACGTGTTTCGTAGTGTGTGCGTATGTTGCATGTGTTAGACCTTTGACGCGGAGGAGTACTATACGACGAATGACGCGGCTCTCCTGGCCGACACCTTCACCACAAATTTGGCCTTCCTCACGATCAACTGGAAGCAAATGCTCGGCAGGCCAACTATAACGATCGTTGCCACGCACAGTCGTCTAGGTATGCTGTCGGCCAAAAAAAAAAGAAATTAGCTCCGAGCGTAAAATAGTCCTTCAGTTGGTAGTAGTCCACGATGTAGCGGTCCTCTTGCATGCTTTTGTTGAAACTTCTTTCTATTGTCAAAGTCACTGTAAACCAGTCCTTATCTTTTTCTGTCCATTGCTCGCAAGAATTCCCGCTGATGTCCTTTTGCAGATCAAGGAAAGATACCGTTGGCCATGATAACAACTATGAAGAAACTGAAGAGCGGCTACATAAATGGGACCAGAGTCTCTCTGGGAAATCTTAGTGAATTTCTGAGCACCTCCTGCATTACAAATCTTAGTTTTCTCGGTAGTTCGGAAGACGGTCGTCCGGACAAGCTCAATCCTCAGGTGGGAACGTCGAGCGGCACATTAGAATCGTTGGATCGTTCGATGGGCGAACGGAGCATCAGAAAAATAAGAAATATTTGTTGAAGGTCCATCAGTACCTGGAGGAACATCTTGTCCGGGCGTTTCCTCATCGCACTGGACTTCTCAATCGACCGGTAGTCAGAAGCGGCGCAAACCTCAGACGCAAGATGTCGGTCAAAGGAGCAATTAAGAAGACAAGGTCGATCGCGGTAGAACGTAAGTAAGGAAATAGCCAAGAAAAACATTCTGGCTTTCACGGAAAATCTCTTTAATCCTCTAACAATGTGCTTCCATGACGAGTAAAGGAGAACATAACGCGTTTTACCTAATACGTCTTCACAGACGCGGTTCCCACCATCCTCCAAGAACGTAAGTCTACTAACAGCTGGAAACTAACTAAACCAACCAAACTACTGTCTTCTCATATCTCGTAACTTTCTCGCTGATTTTAAACTGATTAGTCAATTTAGTTTTTCAGCTAATTGATATGCTGATAACAGTTTCCTCGATTTTAGCGGAAATTCTTGGAATGGCTGGGGAGGATCGCAGGCTCTCTGCCGTTTATAATACGAATCCGTTTATCGAAGTGACAGACACGTCTCTCCCTGCGAGCGCCGCTCCTCCGAATGAACCCGACCGAACACCATCGCCTACGGAGGATCTCCTGCCGTGGAAACATTCGCCGAAGCCACATAGGCACAGGCTGGCTTCGGAAACACAGTATGCCGATACCGAAGTCGAGGAGTTGCTCGCAATGTTACGCGAGACCGAGAGCCTCGAGGAACAGGGAGACATTCTTCAGTATCTCGTAGATTCTCAAGGACTCTACTTCAACACCGGGATGCTCGAGGAGGGTCGCCCCGTCACCGTAAAGGATTTACTCAAAGGACTCTACGAGAAAGCTTGCCAGCAGAAAATGTGGGGTATCGTGCGACACACTGCGGGCATGCTGGGCAAACGAGTCGAAGATCTCGCCAAGGCTGTTACCGATCTGCTTGTCCGTCAGAAGCAGGTAACTGTCGGGATGCCACCCACAAACGAGCACACGATAGTAGCCCCACTTCCGGAAAACGAATTACGATCCTTGATTCACCAAGCCTACGGGGACGATGAGTCTACCGCGATGCTCACCCAGGAACTACTGGTCTACTTGGCGATGTTTATACGAACAGAGCCGCAGCTCTTCCTGGAGATGTTGCGTCTCAGAGTGGGTCTAATTATTCAAGTAATGGCTACGGAACTCTCGAGAACCCTCATTTGCACCGGGGAGGAAGCTTCGGAACATCTGTTAAATTTGTCTCCGTTTGAAATGAAAAATCTTCTTCATCATATCATGAGCGGAAAGGAATTCGCCATCAGCAGCGGTAGGTGCCACTCACTCTTTACTCCGGTGCATTTATATTTACTTGCGAAAGCGTTGCATCGAGCATCACTTATACCATCCTTTTTCTTGCGTCTAGTTGGCCGTGGAAACTTCTCCGTGATCAGTTGCAAATCCAGTAGGGTGAGCAAGGTACTTATTTCTTTTCTTTCGTTTAATCTTTCAAACGCATTTATCTCGGAGACTGAACGGACATTTCTGCCTATAGAAATCCCAAATCGGCGGTTTTCTCAGCGCGGATCAAGCCGACGGGACTGAAATGGAACCAGACCGGCAGGGTCAGTGGCTAAGAAGACGGCGCTTGGACGGCGCCTTGAACAGGGTGCCAAGAGACTTTTATCCCCGAGTTTGGCAAGTTCTCGAGAGGGTACGAAAAACAACCCATGGATCACAGATAATTATGCAGAAATATTCTTTCTCATTTAAATATATCCAATATCGTTTCTTTGTAGTGTCAGGGATTGGCCATAGAAGGTCGAGTGCTTCCGCAGAATCTGACACAAGAGATGACTTCCGGAGAACTGAAATTCGCTTTGGCCGTTGAGACTGTCCTCAATACGATACCACAACCAGAATATCGTCAATTGGTCGTCGAAGCCTTAATGGTACTTACTCTAGTCACTGAGTACAATGTCGTGCCTTCCCTGGGGGGCCTCATCGCCGTAGAACATTTGGTGCACAAGGCAAATGCCATCTTTCTAGAGGATCAGGTAGAGTGAATAATTATATTTTCTATTCTTTCTGGAATAGATGCGAGTTATAGTTTTTCTTACAGATGAAAGTCGAGGGGGATGCAACTCTATGCTGCGCCAAGCCCAAGGATCAGCGCGAAACAACAGTCACGGGAAGCCTACTGTGTGGCGGTGCCGCCTATGTCTGCCAACATTTCTATGACAGTGCCCCGAGTGGCAGTTATGGAACAATGACTTATATTACGAGAGCCATTGCTTCCCTATTGAATTGCTTGCCCAAAGATGGCGATTTGGAGTGCTCAATATCGTAGACAATTTTACTTCGTAGGCATGTGTGTCTTATAGATGAAGTGCCAGTATTTCCTACAGCAGATTTTGTTTTTCAGGAGTACTATCGAACCTACAAGTTCAAACTATTAATTGCCCCGTGATTTTGTCTAAAGGTCTTAATAAATGTCTTATTTGAAATCAACCAAGATAACAAGATATGTCAGTAGCCATATTCTTGGTCTTCGTTTTATCCTAACAAAATTACCGATGTACTTTCAAAACCTTTTATTACTCATATCACTAACGTAGGAACAGTTCCTTATTTCGCCCTTGGATTTTTTGAGAATGGATTAAGTTTCGTCATCCAGGAAGATTCTTCACTGCAAAAATATTTTGAAGAAAAATTTAGTATTAGATTTTATGTGAAGGGAGATTGGTTTACCTTTTTTTAGAAGGCGTCACGTCGACATTCTTAACCTCTTCGATGCCGTAGGCTTTTAACTGACTGATTAATTCAGACCTGTACTGAATTTTCAAAGGCTTTGGTTCATTTAGCTTCGCGTGAATCGCCAAATACTTTTTGCAAGCTTCCTTAAAAGTCAGGCCGTACCACTCAATTTCTTCTCGTGTAAACTAAATACAAATAAAAGCTATTGAATGAACTATGTTATATATTACAAAAAGTTATAGCTCTTGAGGTATTTTTTGAAAAAAAAATATAGAATTAAAACGTTACATACAGGAGATAAGTATTGCTGATATTTTGCATAGACTTCTTCTTGTTTGAGAGGGTCATCCTGGTACAAAGTTTTATCGGCCAAAGCTATTAGAATCCGCCTCTTTATTTTTAGAGCTAGCTCGGATTTCAAATCACAGGCAGGTGTCTATAAAGAGATGTATACTTCATTTAACCATTTATCTAGAAGCAAAGTAGGGAAAACCTACCTTCAAGAGATAATGGTCGAAACCATAATTATCATGAATAAGATTTAGAGTTCTATTTGTCAGAGTAACTCTCATGTACTCATTTAAAACTTCACTATACACAACTGATATTTTGAGCTTAGGTACCCAAAAATGAGGAACCCTTCTATCATAAACACCACGTTTTTGAAATCCTTGAATAACACCTTCACCGCCCCATATACCATCATTATGTTCTTTAGGATATTTTACTGGTATAGGTACATTTTGTACCGGATACCTAAAAAGTTAACAAGTGTGTGACGTATATTGTAAAAGCTATTGACCAAGTATCTAAAGCAAGAACATACACTTCTCCAGTTCGCTCGTTCCTTTCAAATAAACCATCTTTCTCGATGTAATGAACAGCAGCGGGTTTTTGAAGCTTCCATTCACGCCAGAATTTTTTATATGCATCCGGCAACTCAGCACCTATACCCCTTTGCCAACGATTTGGTCGTGGAGCGTGGTACAGACTCTATAATTGAAGATCAATTGGCTAACTGTTACTGTTAATATTTTGCATGCACTTCATACGTGAGCAGAGGTTATGAGAAAAGTTCACCAAAGGATATTTTCATATTATGAAAAATATGCCATGCATGTACAAAGTAATTCGGCATTATTACCTTTCCAAGTTTCACAGCTGACATAATTAATGACTGCACAAAATGAGGAAATTATAAATGGATTAAGAGATAAAAACGACCGAATCAAATTAAACACAGCCAAGTATAACACATTCTAGTTTCTCGTGGAGAGATCTTTTGAATATCTCAAGGCCGAAAAAGCCGAATTCCCAGCCACTTCCAAGATACAGCCTCCTAAAAGTCGGATATTGAGCAATTTTAAAAACCAATAGAATTAGCCCCTTTTCCAAAATGATGAATCTTTTGAAAAGTTGTTCGACCCTAACTTTTTTGCATTAACTCAAGTTGAGTCGTCAACGCAAGTCGACTGAAGTTGCAGATTGGCTACTTCAACCATTTTCCGTTCGAGCCGACCATTAGCCAAGCTCTGTGTCATGTTATGGCGATTTAACTTGAGCAAAGAGAAAATCTCCATAGTTCACATTTCACAGCCCCAGCTAGGACCTATCAGAGACATCTTCTCATTATACGGATTCTCGAAGTTTCTTGCATGAGAAACCGTCTATCGGAGATGAGGAGTAGGGAGATGATTAACGCTACAGTTTGCAAAAAAAATATTTAGACAATATCTGATGAGCGACCTCGTTCCAAGGGTCGCTCTAGGAAGCAGCGCTAAGTTGCGGAGAACCTCTGCCCTGCTCTGCCCGCGAAGCTATACGTTCATGATCACGTTCGGCTCGACTACGACGGGATCTGCACTGTCGACGGAGGCGATGATCACAAAATCCTACTCCTGGAGTGATCGCTACGATTTAGCGCCATGTTTTTGATATTGCCTAAAATCGTAGCGTCGATCATCTTCCTCTATTTATCTCTGCGCCTATATTCATCTGTAATCACCGCTGCACCTGATTCGAACGGATTGGTCACTCGGAGCAATTCGGAGCTGTCAAGCTGTATGTTTTGTTTTCGTTAACAACGTGGAGAAATTTTCTAAATAAGCATCATTTACAGAAGTAATTGGAAGCAACCCTGGAAAAATGCATAATGGACTGTGAATATGGGTTGAAGTAAAGTCCTTGTAACCCTTGAGATACGCATTTATCGTCAAGATTTTCCAATAGTCACGTACATATAACCAAGAAGCTCTTCGGTTTGCTAATACAAGCACGGCATCATGAAGATTCATCATTAAAGCAGAATAAATGTCATCAACTAGAGATAGACTTTATTGAAGTTGAGTCCAAAATTTGTCAAAGTTTCTTCAGTGTTATGTGCATATTACTGCTCAGCTAGGCGGTAATATTCAACATCCAGAATATGCTTATCCTCAAGGTTGGCTGTACAATGAGTATCCTTATAGCACTGCTGTATTGGTATGACATGGCATGGTGTTCGATCTATGGATCTCTCACAATTTGGTGCTGTTTCGTAGGCCCTTTATTAGTTATTTTGATCCATATAGCTTTATCTCCACGGCATCAAACGGGAACAGGCATTGGCAAGACCGTGGCTGAAATGGATGCTTTCCGGAATATGCTTATGGTACCTGATGTTCATGGATTAATGTAAAGAGTCTAACTTTCAACAGCAATATGAAGTATATCGTCTTACAGAAGGGATACGAACCGAAGCTCTCTGCTAACCTAAAGCAGATTCGTTATCCTGTAGTCTTTACCAGACTCGTGGATGGAGCTTTGCAGAACCTCTTGGATTTGGCCTTTAGAGATTTTGTGGGTTCTTGGTTGCGTGAGCTAGCACTTGGATCGGACTCGATAACAGATTGCATGAAGCAAGATGTTTGGGGAGCCATCCAAAGCTTCCATGATCGTTTATTTCGGGTGGACCACACAAAACTTGTTGCGTGTAGCATCGTTAACAAAGTTACATTTCATTTTGAGAAAATTAGAATTGCTCAAGCTGCTGCGTAAGTTGCATAAGAGTGAACATCATGTTTAAGAATTATAGAACTGTCAAGCAATATTTACTATTACAGGTCAGAGGGTGAGGATCCAATATTTATTTTATCAGCCCATCTGATGTCACGTGCCGCGGAATTGGAATACCTGAGAAAAGTGAGCGAGGTGTGCATTATGTTTTTTCTGCCTCGCAGCTATTCTCTTTCCCCAGCGAAATTTCTTTTAAGAGAAGTAATAACATGTAAAAGTAGGTAAACAATCATCACCTAGTAGGTAACTAATCACTTGGCATCTCATTGAGCCCTAATTGCAGTATTAAAGCCGGCGATAGACATGATAACGGACCCCGACTACATCAACCAAAAGATCCTAATGTACATTGAACAGCAACAGATGGCTGAGGCGATGCACAGGAAAACATATGAATACGCTGAATCCTTTGAGGATTTTATACGTATGATAAAAAGCTCAAAGGACCTAGAGGTTCTGAAACATATAAGATACAACATAGTCACGGAAATAATGCAAGCGACTACTGTTCAGAACGTCAAGAGATCACAGGGCTTGGATCCCGAGAATAATACTTTTGGAAAGTCGGACGTTGTGCAAGCGAGAAAGCTCAAAAGATACATAAGCCAATTGACATACGCAAAGAACACTTGCGAGTGTCACATGCAGAGTCTTGGTTGGGACGGATATCCTATACAAGAGAGCGACATCTCTAATCCAACGGCGATCGCTGAAGGGAGAGTGCTCCCGCTCCAGGCAATCCTTGACAATGTCACCGGCCGCAGATACCTTTCTCAGTTCCTCGAACAAGTTGCCAGCCAAGGACTGATCGGTTATTGGGCGGCCGTTCAGGAACTTCGAGCCGCTGAGAGGTCCAACTGGCATCAGCTGGGTGCTGAGATATTCTATACGTATATCAGATCGCCCACGGCCGAGATTAAGGTCGACAAGAATGTGCGCAAGAGAATGGAAAGTTTCTTACTGGGTGATAAAGGCCCCGATGTCTTTTACGAGGTCCAAGAGAATGTCGTAAAAACTCTCGAAGAAAAGTACTATCCGTCTTTTTTGGTGAGTGAACAGTACAAGAAGATGCAGGAGGCTCTGCTGAACGAGAGAGCGGATGGTTCGTTTATAATCTATGTCAATCTACTTCACTCTCGTATTTTCATATAATTCTTTACTTTCCATTCTCCTTCCCATCTTTGAGTTCAATTGTCCTTGGAATACATTGATCTCGGCTGTATCGTAACTTTGGGTCACCTTATTTCTTCCTTACTACTCAGGATTGATGGAAGATCGGCAGATGGTCGACGGAGCGATATCCGATTCATCATCGTTACTGGTCGGTGAACATTCGAATTACGCGCGCAGTAAGCTGGATCAGCTTCAAGAGAAGCTTAACAATAAGATGCAAGCTCTTCAAGCGCTACGGTCCTCCCTTAAGCCGGAGAGTCGCGTCCTCAGCATCCTCGCCAAGGAAGTCGAATGGCTCCAGGGCGAAAGACGGCAACTGGAAGCTCATTTGACTCACACAGAAATGTGGGCTGAGCATTTGGGACGCTGGCGCGCTGACGTGCAAAGCGCTGAGACGCCTGAGAATGGGGAACCACCGCAATTTGTACTCGTGGTGCACATGGCGGAGGACGAGGCCAACGAGGAGAGCATATCCACCGGATGGGTGGTTTTGAGAAAACTTCCAGAATTCCAGGAACTTCATAGGAAGTTACGGCAGCTCTGTGCGAATGTAAAAGCTCTCGAGCTACCGTCGCAGCCTCTTAAATTTTTCGGTAAATCTGACAAAAATACTCTCGACAAAGCCCGAATGCAGATTCAGAAATATTTAACCGTGAGTGTCAAATCGCTAACTTCAAAGAGAAAATAAATCTGTTGGAGTTTCTGCTTTCCAACAGTAAATCTTCTTTACAGTTCGTCCTCGAAGATGAGCGATTGAATCAGAGTGAAGCGCTCTACGCATTCCTCAGCCCCAGCTCGGAACATTTAAAACACACGGCACCCTCGCCGAAGAAATCACGTTTCTCATTATCGACGCTCTTCAAATCGTAAAGCTTTTTTTTTTTCATTATGACTAAATTCTGCCATCGCGACATTGCTTCTTGTTCCTAATTATTTTTTTTAACGAGTATCTGATTGTTCAGGGGATCCAGTGGCAGTGGAGAATCTCGTGAAAAGGAAGAAGAGGAGGATTATTCGCTTCTTCTGGACGACGGAGAATCCGGAAGATCGTCGACAGACGGTTGCCTCGGTCCAGGAAAGGATGCGATTGCAGAACCACTTTATGCTCTCCTAGGGGAAGTTTTTGATCTGCGAGGAGTTTTTCGGTGGCTTAGAAGATCGCTCATAACCTTCGTTCAAATTACTTACGGTCGCACAATTAACAGGTGTGACCGAACGCTCATGGATCCTATAAAGTTCAAAGATTTTATTTTTCGTCGGTTTTCTTTAACAGACAGGTCAGGGACACCGTTACTTGGGTATTCTCTGAGCCGATGCTACATTACTATATCCAGTTGTTCACAAAGTCTTGGTGGCCCAACGGACAGCTTGTCTCGGAGGCTCAGATGCGCACTGATGAAGAGAAGTTGAAAACACGAGGCGAAGCGCGCAGGCAATTCTTGACCAACGTACCTGAAGTCCTAACGAATCTTGTAGGAGCTCAGAGCGCCCAGCGCGGCGCCACCAAAGTCTTTGATACACTGCAAAACGTAAACCTCAACAAGCAACTTTTTTATGTAAGTCGTAAAGGTAAACGGGATTGTAGAACAGGGACAAAACTAGAAATCCTCTTTCGTCTCTTTCAGGACATCTTTGAAGTGTTGATGTACGAAGTCTTTCCAGAGTTGCATCACAAATAGAAGAATGACTAAGATCGAAGGATAAGAGTCTGACGCTAATGAATAAGACATTGGACGTTGGAATAAATGGCATTGTCGAATTTGGGCCTCTCGAAATTTGGCTATTGTACAGCTGCTGGAATCGCTTAAACTGTCATTCGTCTAACGCGAAAGATAAGTAAATAACTTATTGGTAGACAATACCGACTATATGGTAATTGAAATCTGTATTAAGCACAAATAATTATTGTCCCATGGGACATAGATGATAGATGGAGATAAAAAATAAAAATGAAAGAAACCGAGGACAAGTGGATTATTGTGCGTCACTTCGATCAACAGACTTGACTAAGAGTTTAAGGATTTAATTAGAAGAAACGCAAGGTCGTAGGATACAGAATATTTTATTTCTACGTCATGCGAGGCGACATGACGTACAAATATTTTAAACAATCTTTTAAAATTACTTGCAACTCCTATACAAATAGTACAATATATCACCCCTTATGAACTATCGCGATATAATTCGTACAATAAATTATCTTTATTTACACATTTATATTATAGACTGGCTTTGGCACCAAAAATTACGATACGAGATCAGGTAAAAATAATTGGCCTTGTGGGGACAGTTTTACTTCCTTAAAAATCTCTTCTTTATCGCTTTGTTTTTGCCATTATTGGGTTTTCGGGTGAGCCCAGAAATCAGTTGGATGATGGACGTGATCGTATCATGTTGTATCAGATATTTAATAACAAATTCTTATATCCCAGCGCGAATCCCAGGATGCACACTCAAGATTCACAGTAGTATTATTATTCGTGGTGGTGGTGGTGGTAGTAGTAGTAATAATTACAATAATAGTAGTAGCAGTAGTAGTAGTAGTAGGAGATATGGGACATCGTGAGAGGAATCGAAAAATGAACCTGACTTCTCCGATAATTTGATGGAAGTGTCTAAATATGAAAAAAAAAAAAGAAAAAAGAAAAGAGTCTGATAAAGAAAGGCAATCTTAAGTCTCCGAGTAATAATTGACCCGCCGGCTATCGAATCCCCCTCCCCCCGTAGTCCGTTTCAGCCATTACAGATTTTAGATGAATTAGATGTCTAGTCGATTTACCAAATATATCTAACATGTAACACGTGGACGATTCACGAGATTACGTCACAATGCTTATTATTCCGTTAATCAATTTTTTTTTAAAAAGATAATGATGACGCCGCGAGGAATAATTTTGTCAATAACGATACTAATAATTAATTGAAATATCTAAGGGGGCCGAGCGACTTGCTTGGTTCACCTGAGCCTTGAACCTCGGCAAGGTACACTGGAACTGGATTGCGTGAATGTCAGTTGATGCGAACTGTGACGTAGGTCGCGCGTAAACACTCATTGTCTGTTCCATCCGTGGGGAAGACTCGAAGAAGCGAGTGGGATCGGCTCGATGGAAACGGATCTACTTCTGCGCTGCAGTTAGAATTTACGATGTAAAACGTCTTTTCGACTTGGTAGTCCCGACTCATTGAACTCAGATCGGAAAGGAATTTCGGATAAAGAACCCAAAGCGAGGACATTATGTGCATCTGCGAGCGTCCCTGTGGCTCGCTGCGCCCGAGATAACTAAATCAAAAGAAATTAAGGAGTCACGAGCTGGAGCTGGGATTTTATAAGAAGGACGCAAAGTCAGAGGAAGGATTTGCAGGGACTTACAGGGTTTGTAGGTCGACTTGGGACGCACCAACCTCGCCGGCCTAGAGTCTACTGGATTTTTCCGTACTTGTCAAAGGATAGTTCAATCGTGAATCTCATCTATATCACATAGAATTTTTGAGCCTAATTATAGATAGCATGCATATCGATAATATTCCGAATGACAATAACAGATAAAACACATCCAATTGTTCGCCTCGTCGATAATAATATTCATTGGTATGAATTATGAATATTATGATATATCGCATATGTATGGCATATAGTCTCAAGTGTTCTAAACATACTAAAGGTATCTCGTAGAGACAGGTCTCGTCATTATGTTACTATCTATACATATTCGCCATCTTTCATTTATCTCCCACTTTTACACTTTCTCCTTGGCTGCCTCTCTTTCTCTTGTAATTAATTATCATAGGTGATTAAAGCTATGTCTCTGTCGGTCCTTCGCTATTTCCCTATCATCTCGCTGCTTGGCCTTTCATCGTGAGATATCGCCGCTTTCGGGAATAACGATTCGCGTTGCGAGGTCGCCGAATCGTCCTAGACCTGCTGGGACCCTCCCACCTCCTTCCACCTCCTCCCACCTCCACCTACTTTTTATTCTTCTTACGTGCAACAGCAGCAGGTAGTGCCAATTAATAGTCCCTCGTACAACGAGTAACATCTGTTTTCGAGGGGGCCAATTTTAAAATGGATTCCAAAGTAAAAGAGCCCTCTGAACATTAAATTGCACTCGTCTACGTGCATATGACGTTGCACGTGCGTCGCCGTACGGATTCGCATTGCCACAAAGGACACACATAAATGAAGCGCAGCAGCCGGTGCTGCGCGAACGCGCGCGTTCAGGCGAAAAAATATAGTTTGTAGAAAAAATATAGCTTCGTACAAAAATACGATACGAATCCGCACGCCTACCAAATACCATGCATTCCCGTATCCCCTTATTTTCGTATTACTGCAATCTCTTATCCGAGATTCGACCTCCTCAATTCCCTCTCCTCCTCCTCCTCCTCCTCCTCCTCCCTCCCTCCCTTCGGCACTTTAACTGTTAACTACACGTGCGCGCGCACGCGTCTTCGCTCCTCACTATGACTCGATGACAGTCAGAGTCAAAGTTTCTTTGTCATCGGTTGAGTTTGCGGTCACCTCGCAGGAGATACAAACGGCTTCCCCCTACCGATTACTGGAGTGAGTATAGTTTCTACATGTACCTGATGATGAGAGAGCTTATTTTTCCGATTGTTCACTACCCGATTAAGGTAATGAACGAAGATGTAACGACGCTCTCCTTTACACGGCTCTTTCTCCCATGTTATATGTTATAATGTTGGGCATGTCGGGAGGCTCGTTTGATTTGTATGTATCGTCTAGAACGACTCTTCGTTCCTCTTCCTCTCCTCTCTTGATATCCTCTCAATTCCCATTAGACGGTCCTCGCAACGGAATTGATCGTGTGTAATATACGTGGCACGAACAGTTAAAACAAGCTGTAATGGCATTGCGCGTATATCGACCGATTCACGGAAGCAGCTGCCAAGACGCCTCCTCTTATTCTTATCCAATCATAAAATATATATATATATATTTCAAGTGCTGGACTTTCTAAAATTTTCGCTCCCATTAACTCATTCACTCTTCCTGCCGACGTCTCGTTCTCCCATTCGCCCCGGCGTTTCCTCGATTCCCATGCTCGCTCGTTCGTCCTTCCCTACTCTTGGTTGGCACACGTAGAGACAAAAGTGAATAATTGGAATTCCAATTGTTCGGGGATGACATTGCCCATCGTCCCGAGGAAGCTTCGCTGCTCCTCTCGATATTCGGACACTCGAACTGCTCTGCCTGTCCGATGATGATCCGTGTGTCTCTCGCCAGGAGGTGGTAGCCGCAGTAGCCTTAGTAGCCTTAGTGGCCGTAGTGCATCCACGTGTCTCTCTACGTGACGTCAGTCCTATCATCTACCTTCTACCGGGGTATAATTGGAGGTAGATCCGTGTCGCGGATTTAAGCGACACCGAGGTGTCCCTAACCAGTGAGGTGCGTCACGGCTGGCGAGGACTTCCTGGCGGGGCTGACCGAGGTGGCCCGACTGCTGCTCGGGGTCGCTGAAGGGGGTGGTATCAGTGAAACGATCTCGGGGCTCGAACTCTGCCCGTTATCTTCGTACACTCTCTCCTATAAGACAATGAATTATTGATCTTGAACTTTGTGCAAGCGTGTGTCTCTCGTATCCGTCTGTCACTCTGTTTCTCTTTCGTGAACACTGCGCGCGCAGAAGCTACCAACGCATCCACTTCGAGTAGTTTCAATCCCGGATCCCAAATCCTCGAATGCTCATGGACAACAATATTCAATCGAACAATTCTCCAATCTGTCCAAAATCAATCTGTCAGATCAGAGGCGAATATCGCTTACTCCTCTTCACTTTTGTGCTCCAAATTAATATTGATATTTCGTAACACGTGCGTCCTTCCTCTTTTTCGTGCGCGCGTTTGGTACAAGTGATAAGATTACGGGAATTGCCGAGAAACTACGGGTAATAATAATAACTGCTCAAGGAAAAAAGTATTTGACATAAAGACACGACGGGATGGTTTTGCATTGGTTCCACCCTGTCCCCCCGTCCCCCTCGCCCATCCTTTTTAGAATATTGTCATATAGTCATAGAATTATAATCCAAGCTCGGCCGCGATCTCTGCTAAATCGATGCATCCGGAACGTCTCGGCGATTATCGCGATCATTCTGATAATTCTGATAATTCTGATAATTCTGATTAGGAATCGCGATCGACGCGTCATCGTAGTCCGGATGCCCAAGGCATTAGGTAGTTTCGATTTCGTTCATCTGTATGAAATGAAGCGGCAGGTGTTGCAGCTTTATCGGACATTCAACCTTGGATGCGTTGGCTGCTCTCTGATTGGTGGTTGTCGCGTGTCGTTTTCGAACGAGCAATCAATAATTCAATGTTTGTGGGGAAAAGAGAAGCAGTAGAAGATTTAGTGACGAGTGCACAGAAGGCCAACGGAGATGAGAAGCGAAAAAGAAAAAGGAACATCGAGCAACTGGAAAATGCGAAAATATATCAGATGCATTGACGCAACATGTATAAATATAAATACCTGAGACTTGTCGTATTTCAGCCGCTTCCAGATGAAAGATTTTTTGTCCTGCGGCGCGTTGCAGGGGCCGACGTCACCGCTCGATGCGTTGTAATTTGGGTTCGAGAAAGTTAAGACGTTGCGTCTTCCGGCGTACAGGTACTGCTTTTGTTTCCTCTTCCTCTGACAGAGAAGGTAGATTATCCCGCCGACGATGGCCAGGGTGATCGTAACCAGAACCATGCACGTTATCACCACCGTCTTCAGGCTGTACGACGCGTCGGTATTGAATTTGTTTAAAACTGTATTCCAATCGTTGAACTTGTTCTCGTTGAAGCGATTGCTGGGAAGCGTCGTAAATTCCGAAATTCTTGTCTCATCGTCGTCGTAATTCGGATCGTTTTCAGTTCCAGGCTTTCGAAGCGGAACTTCCTTGCTGGCCACTGGAATATCGAGGTTCAGTCACTTTCTCGTTACTCGGAAGATGAAGGCTGCGCGACGCCCGACGTCCTTACCTGTGCTGCAGGATGGGTCCGGCTCGTCCGGACAGGCGCACCTGTAACTCCTACGTGTATAGAGACAAAGGTGAGTGCAGCCACCATTGTCGATTGCGCAGGGTGTCCAGCCGATTTGTCGTTTCGGGGAGACTGCCTTTATCTCTGTGGTACTGCCGAGAGACGTGCGAATTCGGATTCTGTTTTTCCCAGTAGCTTTGTCGGCCTGTTCGACCACTTGCTTAAGCCAGTCCGTCCAATATATGTGATTCTCGTACTGAAAAGTAAATAAATTGTCACGATTGAAAATGCGTTAATTGTCGGCCAGCTATTGGGCAGGGGCCTCCTTCGGAAGCATCAGCGAGTACCTGGGCCAGACCGAAGGGATAAATTGCCTCAGGAACGATCTGGATCCTAAAGTGCCCGTGGAGATCGGACACTTCGATCTTGTCTTTGAGCGCATCGGCCCAATATAGTTTCTTGTTTTGATAGTCAATGGCCAATCCGTTCGGGTAGGACAGATCGGTCGATACGATGGTTTTCCTCTGGGATCCGTCCAATGCGGCTCGTTCGATTTTCGCGTGCTGATCTTGCCACTCTGACCAATACATATAACCTTCCTTAGGGAAAAGAGCCAGTGCTCTAGGTTCGACACCCTCGACGATGCGTTTCCGGGAGGATCCATCGAGTCTCGCTACCGAGATCATCTTGTGTTTTGGATCGGTCCAATAAATATTATTGGCCAACCAGTCGACAGCCAATCTAAACGGCGCCGAGAAATTCGAAGCTTCAGCGATAACCCTGATGTCCGAAAGGTTCCTCATACTGACGCTCCTGTTTGGGTAAATTAATAAAAACATTAAAATTTCGATTTAATACGATGATTTTGAAGAATTATCCGAGCCCGAAATCATTGACGTTGTTTCAAATTCACATGGAAGTTTCTACCTCCTGGAGCATAATAAACATCCTCGCCACGTGACTTTAGATTAAAATTCATGCGGAGCTCACTTGCCTGATTTCACGTAGATTCACGTCGATGTAAAATATCAATTGCTTGGCAAAGTGAAAGTCTATGGAGATGATATTGTGATACTGATCGAGAGGCACAGCCACTTCCCACATCTCCGAGGTGTCGAATGAGATTCTTGCCAAGGACCTACGCGTCGAGAATAAGAGAAAATTCGTAGGCGTATTGTTGCAACTCTTTTTGTCCTCGTTTATCAATATTCCTGTGGGACAGGCGCAGGAATATCCCGTGGGATTGCGAAGACAGAGATGAGAACATCCACCGTTGTTCTTCTCGCAGGCATTTTTCGAGGTGTGCATGTCGAACGACTGATATTTAAAAAAAAAAGGCATTCGATGAAGATAAAGTAAAATTATAAATCTATAATCTCGATCGCCGCTACTTACGCTGCTGACTGCGCGAATGTCCATAAGTCCTTCGAGCTTGTCGACAATTACGTCCCTGCCGCTGCCGGATCCTTTGTTCGCCCGTAGAATAGCCTTAGCGTGCCAATCGGTCCAGTAAATATTCTCGGCCATTACGGCCAGCCCGTAGGGGTGGTCGACGTTCCTAAGGAGCGTCCTTCTCTTCTCTCCGTCGAGATTCGAATATTCGATGACTTTGAGCTTCGCGTCATTCCAGTAGAGTTTGTTCTCGGTCAAGTCAACGCAGATACCGTTAGGCCAGACCAGGTTGTCAGCGATCACTGTCGTCCGTTCCCCGCCGTCCATATTGGCGCGTTCGATTCGAGCGTTGTGGCCCCAGTCGGACCAGAACATCAGCCCTGCAGGGTAATGCAGGGCGATGGCTCGCGGATTGTCAAGGCCGGACCAGATCAGAACCTTTCGATTACTACCGTCGAGTTCGGACACCTCGATGCTATTCAGTCCAGCATCCGTCCAGTATAGCTAAACGTGTAGTGTCTAGTCATTCGAGTTACTCGAGGAGAAGGACCAAGCGCTACAGCCTCAGATATTTATTAAAGAGATCCCATTGAACCTTACGAACCTTCTTTCCGATGGAATCGACGGTCAGACTGTCCGCGGTGTCGATTCCATGCTCGATTACAGTTTCCACCCTTTTCCCATCGAAGCTCGTTCGCTTTATCACATCCTCGGCAGTGTCGGTCCAGTACACGTCGCCCGTTCGTCGATTTATGTCGACGCCACTGGCATTGGTCAGATCCGAAATTGGTAGGACAACGTCGACCGAGTAATTCACGTCGAACGATATTATTCTTATATCGACGCGATGCGCCACCAGGAGATAAGCGTTCGGCACATCGGGGCAGGTTTTCCCGTCGTTCTGAAACACGGTACGACTTTAAAATTACGCACCGCTCCCCCCCCCCCCCCCCTAGTAAAACGGATTGGCTACGATTGCGACGATCGTACAGCGATAAGGAGCCCAGTGGGACAGGCGCATTTGAAATGGTACGGTGCAGGCGCCAGTAGACACACGTGAGAACAATTGCCATTGTTAAGATTGCAAGGACTGGTGACGGACTGCCGATTTCGGTGAAAAACGCGAACGTCCATCAATCCGGAAATGTCGGAGCGAACGACCGTCCGGTTGTGTCCCGTGTCTTTGTCGGCCTGATGGATACTCAGGGTGTTCCAGTCGGTCCAATAGATTTTGCTTTTATGAATAACAAGACCAAAGGGATGCGGAAGATTCTCATCTGAAAAGCATAATTTACTTATATTTGGCTGTCGAGCGAAATTTTAAAAAGACTCATCTTATTGGCTCTGGATGACTCACGGATGAGGACGGTTCTACCTCCGCCGTTTAAATCGGAGTATTCAATTTTCTTCATGCCGCCATCGGCCCAATACAGGCGTTTCTTTGCAAAGTCTATTGCCAACCCGTTTGGCCACATTAAATCGACTCCAATCAGGACTTTTCTTTGAGAACCATCCATCGCGGCCCTTTCGATTTTCGCCCTTTCGCCCCAGTCGCTCCAATACATAAATCCAGCTGCACGAAGATGCGGGTAAGTCAAATAATAGACAAAGGATCGATCAGATGAGCCATTCGCAAAGAATTTACTACGCTTACCTGTAGGATCGACGACGATATCTCTTGGCTTTTCAAGACCCCTGAAGACCAACAGGGTCCTCATCGTGCCGTCGAGGTTCGAGCACTCGATTCTATTGGTTCCGGCATCCGTCCAATAGAGTTTCTTAGTGACCCAGTCCATTGCGAGACCAGCCGGAGATTCTTCGTTTGAAAATTTATAGAAACATTTACTGATGAACTCCGGAACGAACTCAATCCTTAAACTGGCGGATGGTCCTACTCACCCAAATTATGTCCGATAATCACCCTCTGATCAGTCCCATTTAAGTGAGCTCTACTGATCGTGTCAGTCTCGACGTCGGTCCAGTAAATAGCGTTGTCCTGCGCGTCCCAGGTAAGCGCGACTGCGCTTTGAATATGATCGACGGGAATAACTGCGTCGATCGCGCTGGTCGACTGATCGATCGGCCTCAGTCGAAGATCTTTTTTCCTTGCGAAAATCAAAAGGTTGTCTGGCGTTGCAGCGCAGCTCTTGCCGTCCTGCTTAATTTTTAATCCCACCGGACAGACGCAGCTGTAGCCCGTATTGTTCGGTAAGCACATGTGTGAACAATTTCCATTGTTCTTTCCGCAATGATTAGGATAATCCGGTTGCCGTTGCGGATGATAGCTGTGAACGTCCATGGGAAAGTGAAGTCCTGGAAAGAAGCGGACGAGTAAAAGAAAAAAATAAGTAAACGCCTTTTCACAATTTTTCATTCTATAATCGATCGAACGACTGTCCGTCGAGTTATCCGTCGAAGATTACCGGATTGAATAATCTTGTAGCCCATTCCGTTTCCTTTGTTGGCCGAGGAGATGCTCTTGAAATGCCAGTCGGTCCAATAAATAGAGTCCTCGAAGACGGTGATGGCAAACGGATGATGCAGCCCCCTGCTAATAACTTTCTTGCGATCTTTCCCGTCGAGATGAGCCGACTCTATGATGCGATGCTTCGCGTCGGCCCAGAAAATGCGATTCGCCGTATAGTCGATTGTCAGGCCGTTCGGCCAGTACACAGAATCGGTGATAAGTGCGACCCGGCCGGAACCGTCCATGTCTGCTCGTTCGATCTTTGGATTGGGCCCTAAACATCAAATGGTAATGGCCATTTTTTCTCATTCAACATTTAAAAGACTCTGTTCGTACCCCAATCTGTCCAATAAACGTATCCATAGTTGGGATGCACCGCAATAGCTCGGGGCTTGTCCAGATCGCTGGAGACGATCACGTGTCTCATCCTTGAGTCCAGAGTAATAACTTCGACCCTCCTCGTGCCAGAATCCGTCCAAAAGAGCAGATCATGAATCCAGTCGATAGCTACGCCGCCAGGACTCTCCAGTCCCCAGCGAACAACATCTAGAAAGAGTACCGAATATCATAAGGGTCTTATCTTTCCGTCGACGAGTAGCTGAGCTCGCAATTTAACGATTCGGACCTTCGGGATCGGATCCATTTACGTAGACTTTACGAATAACGTCCAAAGACATGTCCGACCAGTATATCGTTCCGCGCTTGTAATGATAATCCAAGGCGATCGCATTGTGAAGTCCTTTCCTAATCGAGGTGTGCTTCGAATTACTGAGGCTAACCTGAAATTTAAATGAAATTTAATTTCCATCCTGATTCTTCCTCGTGAACTCTGCACTCGTGCGGACCTGTCTTATGTCGACTCTGTTGGCAAACAGAAGCGTGGGATTGGCTCCAAGAGCCTTACACGTCCTGAGGTCCGGTCGCAGCACATATCCTTTCATGCAGCCGCAGGTGAACGAGCCAGGAGTATTGTTGCACACCTGACTGCACACGGGGTCCTGAAAAATAATTTTTTGTTTTTCTTTGTCGAAGTATCAGCTCATCTGAATTCGTGATATACGGGATTCTGCAATTTCCAACATACCCTCTCGAATTCGCACTCGTTAATATCTTGACAGGTCGCGTTGTCCTTTCCGAGGGTATATCCAGGCTCGCATGCGCATCCATTTCGATTGTCCGCAGTGAGGATGCACTGTTGCGTGCACCTGTCATCCGAAGCGCACTTTCGTTTCTTCGGACAGTTCAGCTCGTCTGTAAGGAACGATTTATTTGGGAGAGGTAATTCCGTCTCCTTTTGGCGCTGCTCGGCGCCGAGTGACGTATTAAGTAAAACTAACCGTCTTGCTCTGGACAGTCTGGGACACCGTCGCACACCCGTTTTATGCTAATGCAATACCGATGATAATGATGATGCGTCGCAGCGTGGGAGAGACTCGGGAGGTGGGACGCTGCGGAGTCATTTCCAACGGACGGCGGTTTACAAAGATATTGAGTGATTTCGCAAGTAACGGCGCAGCCTTGCTCGTCTTCGCCGTCCGAACAGTCCGGAACTCCATCGCAGACCCAAATACGCTAAGACACAATCGAGTAACAAGAATAAAGAGTGAGGCAATTTTAAACGTCAATACCCCGATAAAATGTGGCCAAAAGGTCCTTGAAAACCCACCGGGACGCAGGTGCCAGTGGAACAAGTGAACTCATCCTGCGGCGAGCAATCTTTCGTGGGGCTCGGGTAGTCGCACATCATCTCGTCGGTTCCGCCTCTGCAGTCGGTCTCGTTGTCGCAGACCCACTTTGCATTTATGCAGTTGCCGTTGGCGCACCTGCGAACCCAACAACGTCAATCTAAGAGAGTCGAATCGTTTGGCAGTGAATCCCCATCTTGGGACTTGGGGGACTCGCTTCGAAAGGGCAAGGTCGGGGCCAGGCGAATGGCGCACCTGAATTGATTTGCGCCGCAACTGGCACCATTTCTGCTGGGACAGTTGTCCTCGTCGCTCCAGTCACCGCAGTCGTCGTCGCCGTCGCATCTAAATTGGTGCTTGACGCATCTAGGATAACCGCATTTGAATTCGTCCTCGCCGCACTGAACCTCCGTCATTTCTATATATCGAGGAGAGAAGAAGGAATGTGCCGTAGGTTAAGTTATAAAAAATTTTCGAAAAGGCTGGATCAGTTGCCGCGCTTACCGCACTTGAGCTCGTCCGCGCCATCAGTGCAATCAGGGTCGCCATCGCAATGATAATTTGTCAGGATGCAGCTGCCATCCGGACATTTGAATTCATGCTCCGAGCATTCTCTGTAAAAGAGACAAGTACAGAAAATCTCTATGGGAGACATAGGATGATCGACGTCGCGACCGCAACACTTGACTTCGCCCTGATCTGCCTGCGAATTGCAGTAAATATTCGATCGACATTTTTTATCATTCTCAGGGATTACGTTAAATTTAAACAAGAGTTGCCAACATTATTATATCGCGAGAATTTAACTTGCAAGTTGGAAGGATAATTTCGCTTTTTCGACGAATCGCTATTTAGTACGTTTTAAATCTATTGCCTTCGACGCATAGTCGCCTTATATGCTGTTAATTCAAAGAGCTGAAGTGCATTCATTTATACAATAGGTATAACCAATGATAACCCCGGCCTTATCGAGCTCTGCTAATCGTTGCACGAGCTTTCTGCCGTCTGCTGTCGCCTAACGATAGAATGCACCCGCGCTGACTGGTCGAAAGTAAATTATTATTGTACGTTAAAGGATTCATGAAGAGAAGCGCGCAGGGAGGCAGACGGTAAGGTAGGAGTTCGTGATATTTGAAGCCGTGACCTCCGACCTCCGCTTTGATCTACTTTGGTATCCACGTGCGCGTGCGCGTGCGGGCGAATGATCGATATCATACGGGTTGCAGGCAGAAGCCGCGCACCAACAGCAGAAACGCGGAGCCACTGGAGTTGCTAAGCAACCCGCATCCACATTCTGCGTGGTGGAAGCACCCACTTCCGGCCTAAACCTTATCCAAAAATTCGCTAAATTTCACACTGTCAAAGTAGGATGCGACATGTCGGTCCTTAACGCGGAGAAGACTACACGCGCGTACACTGCAATATTCGTAAAAAAAGCTTCAAGTCACTTTTAATTCACCTAATTGAATTTGGACGGACGTGCCTTTCTCCGGAGACGCGCTATCAAGGAGAACACGAGAGAGAGAGAGAGAGAGAGGAAAGACTCACTTCTTCTCACCGCAGTTATCTTCGTCCGAGCGATCCTTGCAGTCGTTTTCGCCATCGCAAAGCCACGAGAGCTGAACGCAAAGTCCATTTCTGCATTCAAACTGATCCTCCGTGCAATTGACTCGTGTACCTGGAACGGATTTTATACATTTCCGAAAACAGCTGGAACGTAATAAAATATTGAGCACTCTGGGATTTGAACGCACCACAGCGAGACTCGTCCGAGTAATCTCCGCAATCGTTTTCACCGTCGCAAAGCCATTCTCTGGAGATGCACTTTCCTGAATCCGGACAGAGGACGTCTCTGTCACCGTAACAGCTGCCATTAGAAGTTCGCATCTCGAGTGTCTCCTCGCAGTTAAGTTCGTCCTCGGTACTGTCACAGTCGTACTGTAGGACAGTCGAGAGATTAGCAATAGGTCGATTATTCGGTCTATGAAAAGTCCTCAAGATTTTTTTTTTTTTTTACTTGACCGTCGCAACGCTTGTCGATGCTTATACAGGTGCAGGAACTGATGCAGAGAAATTGGTCGTGGTCGCATTCCCAGGCGCAGGAGAGGAGGACTTCCTCCCTGGGGTCAGTTTCATCTTCCAGTTCATGAATCAGAGTCTTTTGTTCGGGACCAAATTTGTCGTCGGGATCGCCCTCCGGGCCGATTCCTCGACCTCGGTGAAGACCGTCCTGCCTTATGCGCTCCTGACCGCCAGATCCAAAGTGTCCTGACGATAATAGCAAAATTAGGGATCCATCGATGAAGGAGAACGAGGCCAGAAGAGTCTCTCAAAAATGGAATTGCTCCGTCTCCTAACCCGTACCTCCGGAATCGTATCCTCCATAGAGACCACCACCCCTTCCTCGACCTCTGTCCAGTCCTCTACGTGTCCCAGGCGATTGACCTTGCCCATAGAGCCCACCATTTCCCATAGGAATCCGCATCCCGTTGACAGGAGCCCCGTTCCGATAAATGGCTACGTCGCTCGGGAGATCATAGTCTGGCACAGGCATTCTGTGATTTACGTAAAATCCTGGCGGTAGCTGGGAATTAGTCTTTGGGGCTACGTGAGTCCTACCACCAGGACCACCGTATCCGTAGCCTCCATGACTTTCGTAAGGATATCCTGAAATGATCATCCCATAAGAGGATAGTCGTAGCGACGATTTCACAAGTTCCCCATTTTGTAACAAATTCTTATGTTTAAAAAAAATATATATCTTCTTTCTCACCAGCATAGCTGGCGCTTTGATCCTCCGATTCCCCATGTTTTCCCTCCTGACGAACATTGTTACGATTTTTCTCTCTGTCCTTGCTCCTGCGAAGGGGAGTAGTTGTCGTTCCGAAAATTATCGGACCGCTACCAGTCTGTCGAAGACTTCCGCTGCCATACATCTGCCTAGCCGCACCTTTGTTCACTGGCGGCTGACTCGAGGTCTCCGTGGAGATCGCAGATCCTGGGAAAATTATAAAATTATAGCCTAACAAAGTGAAATTTACGATCGGCTCGAGACTCTCCGCTTCTCTTGGCTGGACTCTAGAGGTGGCCGGACTCCGCCGCTGTCGGCCTATTAGCTTAAAATTAGTCCAGGCACCTCTGCTGCGTACTAAGGCAGATTATAATCTACTGGCTACACTCGGCTCTCGTAGTGGCGGACTCTCATTTGGATGGGTGCTATTTGGGGAATCGGTAAACAGCAGGAGGTCGAACGGCACCGAGGCATGAATGACTCCAGGCGCATTGGGAAGGTGAGGGCCTCTCATTCACTAGAACGACGCCTGCGCTCGGCGCTCGATCGATATACGGTTGTCCACACCCTCTCTGCCTCTCTGCCTCTTTACATCTCTACCTCTCTACCTCTCTACCTCTCTATCTCCTCTACCTCACGAGGGCAGATCAGCTCAGGACGGGAATTAGAAAAAGATCGGCAGCTCTCGTGGGCAGCCATTGTCCGAGGCTCGGACCCCCCTGACTCTCGATTCTCCCCCATGCCATCCAGGCAAGGACACCTCTTCTTCACCCGTAGGACAATTTCGGAAGATTCGTTAGAGACTCTTTACGGAAACTGGGACCTCCATAACGAAGCTCTTTAGTAGTACTACAGTAGGGTGGGTCATTCAGACGTCTTATAAATGTATCTTCACGATCGTTAATAGGACTCCGCGGAGGCTGACCTTCCACCTTCCAGTAGAGAGTATAATAATAGCACTACCAGTTGCTTTGTCATCAATCTCCTATTATTACGATGGTATTTAAAATCTTGAAAGTTTAAAATGAATAAAAAGTTACCAGCCCAGAGAGCAAAGCTGCAGACGGTGCAGGCAAAGCTGAGTCCCAGGTCCCTGTGCGCTTTCGTCATCTTCGCAAACGTAGGAATCTATCTCGCTGTGATGTTGCACTCGTGTGGAAAGGGGCCGAGGGGGAGGCGGGGAGGCGGGCAGGCGGGCAGGAGGAGGGAGGTGCCACCGGATTTCCCAATTCACAGGAGCACTTGCTGGGAAATGTTCCTCCTGGAAGTTAGCGTCGTCCCATGGCACTGGAACGTCTCATTGGACCCACTGAGAAAAGAAAAAACATGAGACGTCAACGACTCTCTTATCCGAGGACGGTGCAGGGTGCAGACTCGGTTGCCAACCGAGTTCATTCGCTCTTCCACAATCACTCGCCCCCTTTATCCCCCCGTTTCCAGATTTCCAATCCTTTTGTCTCAGAGTCCGAGACGGTGCCGTTAATCGCGCAGCCTACAGAATCTTCCCGGAGATTCGAAGGACCAGCCGTGACGCCTAGCACTATCCGATCAATGCACGAACTCTGACCAATCGATTGACTTTCGCTTCCTTCCTTCCTTCCTTTCTCTTCCTCGAGCGTTTAGGATGCACTCTCACTGTAGGACGTTCGTCGAAGGATCCTACAATTTTCTCCTTCGTTGGCTCCCTCCCCGTGGTATCTATCATTTTCCTAAATAAAATAAGAAAAGCACAGCGTAGCTTTTACCTTTTACCAGGAGGACATTTCTTGTGTTTTACACGAAGAACGGCTCGGTCCTTTGATAAGGAGACGACATCCTGCAGACGCAGCGGTACGTACAAAGATCCTCACTTATTGGTAGTTTCGAAGAAATATCGAATATTCGACTGAAGCCATCGAGCAAAGTGTCGCGCGGTCTCAACTGTTTCCCAATAACGAGACGACTACATTTTCGAAACTCGAACGCCAAGTTCAAACTGCTCGCAATTCTATTGACACTCGATGCGAGGTTTGTCAGTGCAAAGTCCGAGGAAACGAGAGCCTGCGGCCAGCGTCGGTTCTCCAGTTGGACTGAGGCGGACTGAGGGCTCGACTGCGGGGTGTCGGCGACGTCGAAACGGAGGCTGTCACGCAGGCGCCCCGATGCTGCTCTTCTCAGCCGGAAACGGGAGAAAATGGAAGAAAGGAGGAGAAAGGAGGAGAAAGGAGGAGAAAGGAGGAAATCAGTCGAAAGAGATGTCACGCGTACGTATTTCGTGAATATCGAGACGCCCCCGGACAACCGACAGCATTGATTTAATCATCAATTAATATTACCAACAAACGGCCGAGCACTCCGGTAGCTCTAACAGTTCAGCTCAAATTTATGATAATTTTTATGCAGATGTATCGACCCTTTGTGCCAGTCATTTCTTTTTCTTTATCCGATGAATCTCGAATAATTTTCCTCCTTCACGTCCGAATGACATCTACAACGGGTAAATTACGATTTATCCGACCTCTTGATTTGACAATTGTTTACGGTTACATTTTTACTATAGCTATAGCTTTACTATACTATACCAGTTAGCCCAATGAGCCTAATTAAATATTTTTTTTCTCTGAAAAAATCCAAGCACAAACAATATTGTCAAATGAAGAGGCCGAGGAGATCGCAGTCTACCCTTATTTCGCGTAGAGATAATCCGTGCAGAACAGAGGTGCTTCGAGCATTAATAAAACAGGTAGAATTCCTAATAACTTACGTAGCTGCGTCTTCTTTATCATCTTAATATTCTCTAAAACTTTTCCTAAGTCACTAATGCTGACGACGTTTCCACTGGAGTCGAGTTCAAAAAAGAAATATGCACGTGCCTTCTATGTCCATTAGATTAGTAACAGAATCCGACGTAGTTCCAAGAGACGCCGCTTATTGCCGCAACATTTTATCATTAGAAATGTCGAAAATGTGCAAAAGAGGGTCTCGTCAATCATTGTTCCATCTAACCGTAACACTTTCTTACCGACTAATGATACATGCAACACTGTTCCTTATATCGCGGAGTGAAGAGATTATTAGAATGACCATCTTATGGGTTATGATATCACGCGGCCTGGATGTTACGAACACCATTAGCTGGACAAAACCATTCAAATTCTATATATACTGTAGTGATAGACATGTCTAACAGTCGGGCAGTTAGCGTCGAAAGATAAAGATTTATATGTTTATAATGCCTGAAAAATTGATCCTCAAATTCTCGTTATTATTTCCTAATTGTTATGCTGCTACTTAAATAATGTTCATTAACACGACAGAAAAATATTTTATTTGTTGCTTCTCAAAATAAGTAAGCAGCTATTAGTATGATTTTCTTAATGAATTAATTGCCCTCAATTTGCTCCGTTTTGTTCCGCAATTTATTTTTAATTTCATTAAAACATCTTTAAATAAGAAGTAAAATTTGATTTCCTCTTGGATATTAACAGTTGGAAATAAGAAATCCTGGCCGAAAATATTTAGAAGTACCGAAAGTTACAAAAATTGTGTGCGCGCAACTTCGTCGCGCAGAACTCACGAAGCGGGAGAGT
>JASANN010000526.1:0-29033 GCA_031762395.1 Calameuta pygmaea | reverse complement strand
AAACCTTCGGCAATTCGTAAATATTCTTGTTCCGTAGGAGCTCGTACGAATTCAGGACCAAGATGTCTTTCGATAACGTCACATGTCTCTTTAACGATTTTATACACTGTCGATTGGCCGACACGGTAAGCAAAAGCGATCATTGGAACTTGATCTCCACTCAAATAGCTGCAACATAATTACTTGCGCCATAGTAATCATAAGCCAATTGTTATCCATATTTATGAAAATATCTCAAGTTATCTAAATATATAGCGCAATGTAAGAGCAGGTCGCTGCTCCGGTTCAATAGCACGTGGACTACGTTTCACCACACTTGGATTCACTATGTCCATTAAGTTCCGAAATGAAGGCAGCGTCATTCGTGCGTATTTCTTAAACATTTGCGAATCCCTTTTTATCTCTTGGAAGAGATTGTAGTAAGCTCCTTGCTCTTTTCTACGCATATTCATTGGTCGAACCCAAATGCCTCGCCGCCGACGACGTTCGTTGTTCATTTTGTCTCTTCGACGTCGAATCAAAATTAATTCCATATTTACCAGAATAACTAACAGTAGGTCAAATTCATCAATTTCCGTAAAGATGAGATTGATTTTCAATTCAATTCGATTGTAATTTTTATCAAAATTCAATCTGACTAACTTTAACCTTAAAATACTACATTACAGAATCGAAAGAATTTATACGATTACTTATATGTAGTCATCGACATTATACATACTTTCATTACATTCATTATTAGATGCTGAAAACTCTCACGTCTTAAAGTATTTTATTGAACTTACCCACTTTTTGGAAAATTTCACAAAATATTCACTATTTGTTCGCGTTTGTTGATGTCACTTTTCACCCAATGGATCCTATGGATTGTGGACTTTTATGTGGAGTTGAAATTCCATAGGCCGTAAGCAGAATGCAGAATACATAGCGCAGATGATGAATTCGTTTTCAATCGCTGGTGTGTGGTAACCCGCTAAGAATTAAGTCAAGCAACGTTCGACATTTTAATATATTAAATATAATTGAAATAATATTGCAACAATTACATGGTTGGACATATGTATGCCTTTTCTATTTTACCAAATATTTCTGTGATTTTATGGAAAGCCATGTGTGATTTGCTAAAGTTGCATTTTTCGTGAATGAACTTGTGGATCGGCTATATTTTTCTGTTCAAAAATTATATTAAAAAATCGTCTAGAACTCGCGTTTTTCTCGTGGACCATCTATGTACATATATGTGAACATGTAATCAAGCGATGCTTCACCTTCCATTATTTCATAAATTCGAAGCTTCACAAAGCCAGATTTTTCGCCGGTATGCTCAAATTTTCCTACTCCTGAGTAACATTCTTGAACATTTTTTTTTATCTAGAGATGCAAAATAGTTAAAAATGTTTGACTCGGGATATCACGCGACAAATAAATAACACGAATATGAAAATCTCCTTAGAAACATTGCACCCTAAGAATACTGTTACAGATATATTTACCAAAATATCGTAAAACTTTAAGGGGATAATATGCCCAAGTAGGGTTAGGAGGCCTCAAGTAATTCATCAAGTTCATCAAGCTCCGTGTAAGGTGCAGGTGGAAACGCACAATTTGACCAATTTTAGTAATAAATTTGTCTAACTGAAAATTTTTAGTCTTGCCTTGACGCTGCTGAATTTTCCAAATACCCAGTTTATCTACCCTTCACCAAGGGTAGTTATAAATGTTTTCATCCACAGGCAGAGCATTAACAAAGAAAATAATGTTACTTGGCTGTACTAAAGCAAGATCTTGTGGACCGACGATACTTTTAATTTCGATTATTTCTTTATGAGATACTAATGAAACGTTATTCGGCTTCGTACATGTTAATACCATATTTTTATGGTTTTGTAGTGATATGAGAAAGCGTTTGTAGTCGTTTACAAATTTGCGTCAATGGTTTATATGGTGTACGGATAAGCTTTCTTAAATGCCCTAGGTAATTTTCAAATGGAAAGTTACTTTCGTCAACAGTGCTATGGCAATTTTTGGTATCATTCGCGATATGCAATGAGTTGTGCATATTTGAAGTCTGGAAATCTTTGCTCGTATAATTTTGATAATGTCACAAAAAATTCATTATGAAAATTGATAATATGATTCTCTATGAAATTACGAAACATATGAAACAACTTTTGAGATGATATCATGATTTTAAGGGTGTTTTTTTGCATAATTGAGCAACCGGATTCCATAACAGGCTCAACGCTCGGACTGAGTTCCCTCCGTAGCGCCATACGTACCGAACGGGGAAATTTCACCCTAAAATTCCAAAATAAAAATTTCCTTGTGCAAAAAATAGTAACATGTCCAGCTTAATTGGGTGCACATTTTTTTTATTGGAATATACAGAGTGTCCCAAAAGTCGCGCAACAAATAAAAAATTTATCATTCTAGGAAGGTTGAGGATAGGAACGAACAAACTTATAGAATACATGGAGGAATGTATGGGGTTTATTGCACTATGGTTTCGAAGTCCAGTACACTCCCAGTACGTTCAAATTTGGCAATAAGTCTGTCATCAGGCATGCAATAATAAACAATTACGTTAAGTAGAGTATGACGCGAAACTCATGACTTTCATTACTAACCTTTACACAGTGCTGCGAGAAATTGTAGAAGGTTTCCCAAACTTTGTACGAAATGCTCTTTCTGCTGCTGCTGTGGATTCTCCTTGTTGATAATAGAATTTTACCAAAAACACGCGTTCTTCAACGGTATATCCTTCCATATTATAGCACCAAATTTCTCGAACTATGCATGTGTAAATAAACGCCAGACCTTGCTACGCTCTCTCGTGAAAAGCGGAGGTACTAAGTATATGCAATATGCGTAAACCGCGAAATTCCTGTATATAGTTAGTTGTTTTTAGTTTTCTTAACAAAAAAATTAAAAACTTGTTTTTTTGGCGATTAAGAAAATCAATGTTTTTTTATATTCAGTTCGCGACCGCTTCGTTAAGGATTGATCGATCGCTTTGATTCTTTTTTCTCCGAGCAGAACATACTCTAGCGATTACGAAAGTATCATTACTTGATCGGAAAAGTTTTTTTTTATTGGCATTTATTTACTTCTCATTTCGCTTCGCTGACAATTGAATCTCAAAACTTCGATCGACAAACCGTGGCGACGAAGTTTTTCGAAATATGAAATTACACATACACACATTCGTGTGCGTCAAGGCCTCAAGAAAAATTTTTTGAAAGTTTCAGCTGAGAAAGTTGAAAACTGAAACTTCTACGATTAATTGTGTTCACAATCGAGCTCGGCGCGGCGTCTGGTGAAGGTGCGAAAGAGTTGGACGCTCACCGACTTTGCAGCGGAGTGACAAAGACCAAACAACGTAACGTAATGTGTTCGATAGAAAAACAACATAACAACATCACAATATTCGAAAAATATCGCATAATTATTATAACGGAGAAAAAAGTGATGGAGAATATGTTGTAATGCGTTATACATTGTATAGTTATCTAGGAAAAAACACAAGTGTGTCGCGTATTTTGACAGTTGGTTTCTCTACACATGTCAAGATATGCGACATATTGATGTTTTTCCATGGTCTGATTTGGGTCGTGTTTACACAGTCCGTGACTGCCTTACATATTGATTTTGTCAACTAACAAATAAAATATCCCTGTAACACTGTCTTTTGATAATAGTGGACCACTACTATTTTCAAGTAATATGTAAAAAGATAATTAGATGTTTTTCCTGTTTAAACATGATTGCTTCCTTTTTCCATTAATTTTATATCTACATATATTCATTTATATCCAGAGTTAGTCAGTAGAAACGCACCAGCAGAAGTTGGCCGCAAGTAGCCGACACGGCAGTGTGGCCTCTTCAAAAAATGACATGTGACCGTGACTGATTGACACAATCGCACGCTGACAGTTCGCACAGCAATAAGTTAGGTTTTTGAAGTATTTCAATAGTTAGGTTACTGAAATAATTAATTAATATTGTAATGACAAAATGTAATATTAGTTAAGATTCATTTTCACAATAGATTGCAATTAAATTGATGTAAAGTTTAAAACATTCACAATTTTGATATACTTTCCAAGTAATGATCATGACTGCAAATCTGGAGTAAATTGCTGGAGGATATTTAAAAATTAATGAATTTAAATGTTTTTATAGCAAATAACTGCGAATGATCAAATTACTTTTTGTGATTTGATGAATCATAGTAACCTGTGATTCTCTTTTAGGTATCCTAATACAGCCCAAATAGTGATTCTGCTTCACCTCCTTCTAAGATTAACTAAGAATTTTAAGAACTACTCTACTGTTACTATGATTCAACCAAGGACGAAAAGTAATTTGTTCATGCGCATTTTTTTGCTCTAAAAATATTTCAATTTGCGGCCAACTTCTGCTGGTGCATTTCTACTGACTAACTCTGTATATTTTTGATCATAGTGTATCGTTACATCGTTAGTTTCAACAAAAACGGTGTCACCGCTCAGTATTGACTCGCAAGAGTTTGTGAGCTTTGGAAGCTTCACTGCGAAAAAGGTTGACTCCGCCGTGAAAGAGTCGATCACTTCGAGGAAAGTTTCAGTGCCTTCGAAAACTTCAACGTCTGCTATGGAAGAGCCGGTCTTCTCGGCGAAAGAGTTAGTCCCCGTAATGAAAGAGTCGAATTATGCGGAGAAAAGGTCATGCTGGACCGCGAAAGAGTCGGCCTCTACAGTGAACAAGTTAAGTTCTGCTGCAAAATATCAACATCATATAATGTTATATTAAAAATGATAAAAGTAAATGTTTTTTATAAAATTTATAAATAAAGTTTGCTACAATACTTCGTCATAATTTACGGTCATTGATTTATAAATAATATACATACGTGTGTGAATAAAAATTCTATTAGATTTAATATTGACACGCGTGAGTGCCATCAATGGCACAGACTTCTATGAATCTGTCACACGTTCTGGGATTTTCAAATATGCCTTGCAATTCTGGCGATAGATACCGTTGGTGTGTGAATAAAGATCTTTATTGGATTTATAAGATTGACACACGTGTGTGCAAATAATTACATCATCTTGTGCTATTTTGCAATCTATTTGGCTTGAAAACACATACACTAAACCGTGTTAATTTAAATTGGTGTTAACTTCGCGAAGTTAAGCAAAATTCCGAAATACATAAATTTTTGTAAACAGTTGATTTACATCATGGCAGAGCACTCGGTTAACACAAAATTGATGGACCTATACATACGCCGTGGTGGTTGTTGCGCCTGAACGTCTCGTACCGAGTCTTCCCTACGAGACCACCTTGTCCATTCGGATTCTAACTGTACACTCCCTCTTTTTGGGGGGTGCAGTCATAAGCGGCACTTCCAAAAATGCGTCAAATGTGCCGTTTTCATTTTCGCAATTTGGCGCTGTCGATTGCCAGATCATCTGCCTTTCTGACCTAGTTCATTCTTGTACACGCGGACCAGGTGGTCTGGCGTTCGTGTTTTTTTTTGGGGTTAGGAGACTCTCAGTGCAAGAGAATCTATCTGAGAGCGATGCTTCTGAACAGGGTGGTACCTCGCCGGGAGCCAGAAAGCCAGGAGCCAGACGTTACTGGAACCGATAGCTGGAAGCGGCTTGTGACCGTCAATTGGCCGGCCGGATTCCATACAGGCTCAACGCTCGGATTCACTTCCCTCCATAGTGCGATACGTACCGAACGCGAAAATTTTACTGTAAAGTTCCAAAGTTTAAATTTTCTTCTATAAAAAAATACGAGCGTGTCCAACTGTATTGGGTACACATTTTTTGTATTGAAATATATGTAACTAGGATTGTTAGTTTTCTTTTAAAAAAATGAAAAACTTGTTTCTTCGGCGATTAAGAAAATCAATACTTTTTTACATTCAACTCACGACCACTTCGTTAATAATTGATCGATCACTTCGATTCTTTTTTTCTCTATGCAGAAGATACTCTAGCGATTACGACAGTATCGTTACTGGATCCGAATAGCTTTTTTATTGACATTATTTTTATTGATATTATTTAGGGAAAAAACAAGTATGTCGCGTATTGTGACAGTTGTTTGTCTACACATGTCAAAATATGCGATATATTGATGTAAACAATGTATAACATATTGCAGCATATTACAGCATATTCTCCATCACTTTTTTTCTCCGTTATAATAATTATTCGATATTTTTGGATTATTGTGATGATTCATCAGTCATAAGAATTTATGCTAATGGTTTATGTTATTTTTTAACGAACAATGCCTTTCATGAACTATATTTTAGAAAATCATTCTTCAGTGCAATGAAGAATCTGAAATATTCTAGCGTTTTTTGATTAACCATGGCTGTTTTACCAATAATCTTTTACTACGAGAAACAAAAATTTAAGAAAATTTATTGAATATTGATAAATCTTCACATTTATTGATGAAAAAAAGCGAGAGCATCTTTTGTCTTTGTCACTCCGCTACAAAGTCGGTGAGCGTCAATCTCTTTCGCAACCTCATCAGACTCCGCCTTGCGCTCGAGCGCGATTGTGGCCAATCAATCGCTGAAGTTTCAATTTTCAATTTTCTCAGCTGAAACCAAGGAGACTAGAGTAAAGGAGCATGAACACTGTCTTAAGAAAGTGTTCGTAAAGTTGTATACAAGAATGTTTTTGAAAAGTTACAGTAGGCGGCGCAGTGATTTCAAAATACTACCAAAATGTCAATAATAGTTACGTGAAATTAGAAATATACTGCGGAGCCGATTTTTCGAACTTGTACTTTTGGTGGATCCGAAATATTTAACATTTGTTAACGATTTTTGGTGGTTTTTGGCAGACGAAAAATATTTAAGAAATCGCGGCAATTTTAAATGCATATTGCAATTAATGGTAATTAATACTGCTTCTTTATAAAGATCTTTTTTTGTTCATTGAGTTAAATTTTGGCTCCCAATTTTTTTGTGTGGTTGGTTACATTAACTCTTGATTTTTAGCCAATTACGTTTACAAATTTCACGAAAACAATAAGGAAGCGATTATTGCGACAATTAGAGAACGACGACGAATTTTGCAGAAATTCCAAATGCCATCATTTATCAACCCCCTAATGGATTTAACCCAGATTTAATTTTAAAGTTTGTACAATAAATAATTCAATTGAGAGCCAAATTTGAGCTCGATGTATAAAAAATTATGAGTTATATCAGTAATAGCTTTTTTTTCAAAAAATGCTCAATGCTGCCAATTTTACGCCTCTTAACGAATTCATTGAGCCGACGATCGACTGAGGTTTATCCTTCTCGCCCCAGAACGATCGGAAAGCGATATGACACTTTTTTTGACAGATTACATGAATCGAAACAGCTTTGAAAAACGTTCGTTTCGCAAGTTCAACAGCTATTTAATACACACCTTCAATGCGAAGTTTACTTCAATCTATTAAGTCAATGACTGACTAAGGTTTGTCCTTCTCGCTCCAAGCTTATCAGAATTTAATACCGCAGGCTATCGACTTTTCTTTTGGCACATTATCTGACTTGAAGCAGCTTTCAAAAATGTTCGTTTCCCCATTGTAGCAGTTCACTCTTACGGAATTGAAATGCAAATGTTGCATCAATTTATTAAGCTGAAGCCTGAGTAAGGTTAGTTCTTCTCGCTCCAGGCCTATCGGAATGGGATATCGTAAACTATAGATTTTTTGGGACAATATTTGAATTAAACCATCTGTACGACATTCTGTCGGACTGGCATCTGTCTGATTTAAAAGCTTAGTAGCTTTAAAAGTTTAGTATTCTCTCAACGTTTCAGTCCGAGTATTTGACGGCTACTAAGAACGTGCATCGATCAAGTATTTTCCACATACGATTGGTACGGAAAAATAGCTTTCGTCGCTAATTTCATAAGTTTTATTGCTAATGAATGAATATCACAAAAATCCCGTCCATAATTAATTAAAATAAACATGTTTTTTTTTACTGTACATTTCTTGGTTATGTATCAACGTTAAATACCACTATTCCGTGGACAAGTCACGCCGGTCTCCCGCTATTGCAGCGAGCCCCGACAATTCAGATCTCAAGACCTGGTGGTTCACTTTGCACTCACAATTAGTCGGCACTGACTGCAGCGCCACCAGCGTAAAAATGTCGTAACAAAATGTACACGATTTGACCTGACGGGTTTTAGCATTATTTTACAGTCTTGTTCGTGCTCCTTTACTCTAGTCTCCATGACTGAAACTTTCAAAAAATCTTCCTGAGGCCTTGGCGCACACGAATAGATTTAGTATTTCGAAAAACTTCGTCGCTACTGTTTTTTGATCGAAGTTTTGAGATTGAAGTGTCAGCGAAGCGAGATGAGAAGTAAATAATTGTAAATAAAAAGAAACTTTTCAGATCAAGTAATGATACTGTCGTAATCGCTAGAGTATCTTCTAATATGAGAAAAAAGAATTGAAGCGATCGATCAATTATTAACGAAGTGGTCGCGAGTTGAATATAAAAAAACATTGATTTTCTTAATCGTCGAAAAAACAAGTTTTTAATTTTTTTTTAAAAAACTAAAAACAAGTAACTATATATATTCCAATACAAAAAATGTGCAACCAATCAAGCTGGACATGCTACTATTTTTTGCATAAGGAAATTTCAATTTTGGAATTTTACGGTAAAATTTCCTCGTTCGGTACGTATGGCGCTATGGAGCGGACTGAGTCCGTTGAGCCTGTTATGGAATCCGGTCGCTCAATTGTAAAACAACGTCACAAATTTTATAAATTTATTTTTAATAAATCTAGTGTCGGTCTCTGATAAACAATTGCTTTTGTTATTTAAAATAAAAACACGTGGAAATGAGTTCCAGTAATTGAAAAAATCGGTTTATGAAACCGCAATTCAAAACGAATAAAATGGTGTCCTTAATTCTATTAATATCATTTTTCTTCGCTGAATTATACCCATTTGAAATTTTGGAATATGAAATGTAAAAAAAATTGCTATTTTAAGAATCAGTTGAGATGAAAATCCTCCAAAAATCATAAATGTTACTTTCAATAAATACTCAAAAGTAAACAAATCGATAAAATCAAAAATGCTCAGGGTCAAAGGCTTGGTGATTGGGTATGGAATGCCCCATACATAAAAAAGCTTTTCTACGTTTATTCTGGGAAATATATTTACAACCATAACACGAGTGTGATGTCAAAAAATGATATTCAACCTGGATTTTGTATAGAAATTAATTTTATTTGATCTTCTTTTTTTTACAGAGAGTGGGAAGTAGAATTGAAGAAGCGATGGGTAAAAGAATTCACAGTAGGAAAGGATGGAAAAAAGACGTTAAAGAGGAATGAAATGCAACCAAGCCTTACGCGAGCAATACTGCGTACATTCTGGAAACCATATATGTTATATGGATTGCTCCTTTTTATCCAAAATGTAATATGTCGTACTATCCAACCAATCATGCAAGGCTTCGTGATCAACTATTTCACTGCCAAAGGATCGAATGGAGGGACAACAAAAGAAGAAGTCATCCTCTACGCCACTGCACTTATCCTTATAACTGCGGGTATTATTTTTCTCATGCATCACACCAATCTTGGAACCCAAGAGATAGGAATGCGTATCAGGATCGCTTGCTGCTCGCTGGTTTACAGAAAGGTTATTTTATATTTATTAAAAAAAAAAATATTTTGCATTTTGTCTTTCGGCAAAAAAGCTGACGTTGGCTTTCTTCGCTCATCTAATTCATTCGCTTGTACTAGCAAGTTGTATAAATTAATAACATATATTCAATGACAGTGATATTTGATATCATGTATGCACCGGTAATTAGCTCAATATTTTAACTTAATTCTTATTCGCTTTTCAAAAATTCTGTACTATTATTTCGACGAAGGACTGACCAAGCCATGCCAACTGATAACTAAACATATCGTAGTAACTAAATGCGTGGGACCAACGAGAGCGGCTCATTAAGCAGCTTACGGAGCCTTTCTAATTTAAAACAACTAATGCGCTCTGCGCAATTCTACTTCTCTAGAAAACTTTCCGGCAAATCTCGAAGTCAAAATACCCAAGTGTCCTTCTATCATGATACATAGAAGAAACAAATACTCTGTATTTTAAAGGAAGACGCAGCAGAAGGATTCGTAGACATTCGACGATCATTGAAGTTCAGCAATAAGGGATTTGTGCAGCACTTGAATGGCTCACCCCTTCGAGTTTACAGGAATGAATATACGAATCACGAGAAATGCATTTTTTCGTTTGATTTATAATTACAACTGTTCACCGTGCATTTTTGACTTATTAGATATGTTAAATACTTTTTTTCAATGTTTCTGCAAAAAAATTATGGAAATGATGGCATTAGCTTCTCAATAGGATATTTTATTCCAATAATTTTTCTCGAATAGTCTACCAATTTAGTATTAACAAATATTCAATCGTCTTAAATAGCTATATTCCTAATAGTTTTATACAATTTCTATCCATAAAGGTTGGTGAACAAATATTTCATGTTAGTCAGAAAAGCATTAGATTAATATGCTGATAAAGGCGTCTTTATTTCAACTTGATTAAAGTGTCTGAAAACAAGACATACGATGCCTTTCGGACGTCCCTTGCAGAATGAAATGATATAAAGCTATTGCATATTCGTCAATACTAAGTTGACGGGCTATTCGGGAAGAACTATTGAAATAAACTACATTAATGGGAAACTATCGTATCAGCTTTTATAACTTATGTTCTGCAAAAATATTGTTATTATAAATAAATCATTTAGCGTATCTAATACGTCAACAATGCACCGTGAACTATTGTAACTATAAAGCAAAGGGAAAAAAGTGCATTTCTCGTAGTTCGGAATTCATTCCCGTAATGTCGTTAAAGTAGTCTGTTAAAATTTATACTTGAATTTTAACACTCGACGAATCAAATAGATAATAGTACACAGTAAATTTAGGGTGGTTGGTGAAAATAAAACACTTTCACATTAAATCTTTGATAATTTGGTGAATAGATTTTATTTTATTATCACCAACTGTATGAGATAAAGGAAATGAAAGGAAAACGTGACTTGCACGAGGCAGCTTCGAGAAACAACTAGCGCGATAAAATGGAAAAGAAGAGAAACCTAACCGCACTAGTCAAGACAAACCAAAACGCACTAGTGTTAGTCTTGACCTCAGTGGTCGCTCTATTGCCAGCGCTCCGAAACACTCAAAAGGCGCCAAGATTCAAAATTCTCAACACAGTCTTTCCTTAACCCGATTTCATAGCTCTATAACATTTAAATAAAGTAGTATTATTATATTCAATTATAGTGAAATTGAAACGCAAGACTCTGCTTAACAAGAATAACCTATAATCCAATTAAAACAAAAAATAATTTGCTCATTTTATAAAATTTAAAAAAACTGTTATGGTGAACATGTGCCCTAGTAGAAATTGTATATGGGCTCCAACCGGGTACAAGGTTTTCTCTACTACTGTCTAGGCGCTAACTAGGAACACTACATAGTGTCCGACCAGGAACATAACACATACCTTGTCTAGCCACTAGTTATGCCAAATTATTTAGGTTATAGACAATTTTCCAGATAACTTTCTACCGCCGATGTGGACGTGTACGATTGATATAAAAAAATGTTCAAACTGCTTTGATATTCATTAAAAAATAGATGTGTTATTTATATATTGTCAAAATTGTATGATTGACATAACATTTAAATAGTAGGTATGTGTTTACTATCTGTGCTACCGTGAACGGGATTTTAACCTCCGATTGTCGGAATGCTCAAATTGAGGAGTTTAACGCTTTGCTCACTGAGCCACCAACCCAATTTGTAGATATACTTCAGTTAAAAGTGATAATTAACACTATTTGTGTATAAAATTACCCTAAATTTTTGAAAGTTCCTCTGAGAATATGATTCTTATATCGCTTATAAACCTTAATCAATATGTGATAAACTAAATGTTAAAAACATAATTTTGCAGTATATTTGTAAAACTATTATATTATATTAAACGCTATATTAAACTTTTTTATATTATATCAAAAAACTATATGGCTAACTGTTAACTTCTACCATTAAACCGTGCGTTACATAAGCATAAGCACAAGCTTAATCGTTATGCTTGAGTATTGCCAAACCATTTACCAGTTTGGCACACCCTCATAGCACCGCCGCCGCTGGTTCCCCATTTTGTTTCCCCAATTTCGTATTACCAGCAGAGCAGCAACCACATTGTTTTAACGATGACGCTCGGTTGAAATAGGTAAAAATCGATATAGAATCCACAGTCGGTAAGAAAGTGATTGTCGGTAATTCGTCTTCTTCCTTATGCAGGACACCCGCTGGACCGTTAAGAGTATGAAAGTGGAGGAAATAACGAATTGAAAGTTCCCTTTCCATTTTATTCTCCGATGGTTATTTATCATGCTGAGAATACATGAAATCGAAAAATTAGAAGTAAATTACGCCATTCACTAAGACTGATTAACAAATAATTTAAATGATAAAAATAAAAAAAAGATATTTGTAAAATCGCAATTCGGTTGGGTGAACAATTGGGGAAGAAATAGAAGGGTAAAGGAGGATTGGTGTCGAACTAAGATTCGTTCATTGGATACTAAATAATATTTTATTAATTATTCCTCAGAATCAGTTTTAGTGAATGGCCTAATTTATTTATAAATTTTAGATTTCATTTAGTCGTAATAGGGTAAATAACCATCGAAGAATAACATGGAAAAGAAACTTTCGATTTGAAATTTTCTCCATTTTAGTAAGTAATTGTGCGTAATAACTAATTAAATGTGGCCAAATAACGTAATTCCTCCATAGTTTGATTTTACCGAAGATATTGTAGAAGTACAGTGGCACTACTTATGGACACAGGCGTCTAGTAGAAACGTGCATCTGATTGGTTCATCGAAATCGTTAGTAGGTTGATAATTAGGCGTCAGATTAAAAAATTAGAAAGAAACTTTCGATTCGTTATTTCCACCACCTTCACCCTTTTAACGCTTCAGCGGGTGTCGTGAGACACCTTGTATAAGATTTCAGTTATGCATTATAACATATTTTCTTAACTCCACACCGATAACATAAATCTGAGACGTAACCTACGACTGTCTAATTCGACTGTCCGTCCTTCGTCCATGCATCCGCACGTCAGGCGGGCACGAAGGAATTTTTTTTCATCGGTAAATGAAAACCCGGTATAACCTGGGAGTTGAGGTCCAACAGTATCAACTCCGCCAAAATGGGAACTGTGACGGAACTTATTAGAAAAGACAGTAGCATAACGAATCCTGTCGATTTTTGGGAACGCGTAAAAGCGGGAAACAAAAATGTAGGTGCTGATCTTTGGGGTGGCATGAAGTTAGCAAACGCAACTGGATGCTCGAACGGGAGTGAACGATTACGGAAATGCACGGTCGCTCAGGCTGCCACGTTGAGGTAAAGAGGGTTGGAGTAAGCTTCAGGTAAATTGTGCCAAAAATTGATAGCAATTGATCGAGGGAACGTAGCAGAACAGCAAGAGAATTACCTAAGCAAGAACTTTCTATGCCGTTTAGAAAACACAGCTAGGAAAACTATCAACAGACAGCGCGGGAGCACGAGTCAGCTTGAGGCACCTCAATTGGTGTCCCGAAACAGACTGCATTCACAATAGTCAAATTCTTCCCGCTCTACAGGACTGCTTCATCCAAGCAACAATCAGTCAAATGGTAACTACTAATGTGAATCTGTCATTCTAAACAAAAAAAAATGAAAGATTTTCAAGAAGAGTTAAAAATTAGAGAAACGCGCAAATGTTGTATGCATTTCGTTATTCACATCAGCAACAAAAATCGCACATGGCATTTAAGCGATTAGCTGACAGTTGTGGTTTTGGTAATGTAAAAAAGAGCCTAGTGAGACATCGACCGATTGTTAACGACAATAATGGTGCTGCTATCTTAGCGTTTGCTACACTAAATCCACGCGCAAGCAATAGGCAAATGGAAATGGAAAGTGGAATTAGCCAACGATCGGTATTCAGAATTCTACATCAACATAAGTTCCATTCGTATCACATGTCATTGGGTCAGGACTTGTACGGCAATGACCTTCTGGATTGTGCAAATTTCTGCAATTGGATCCTAACTCAAATGGGTCTAGATACTTCATTTTTAAGTAATATATTATTTTCTGACGAAACTATCTTCACTAATGTTGGAAATGTGAATCGGCACAACATGCATTACTGGACAAATGTAAATCCTTGATAGATTACAAACGTGCCATTCTCGGTGATCATTTTCATCGGTCCAAAATTTTGAAAAATATATTTCCTGAATTTCTGAAAAATCTGCCTTTGCATACCTGGCTGGTTATGTGAATGCAGCACAACGGTGCACCCTACGGTGTGTTGTGTTTAAAAAAAATGATGAACACAATTTTCAATGAAAAATGGATAGAACCAGGAGGTCCTACAGCCTGACTACCCCGGTCAGCTGATTTAACATCACTTGATTACTTTTTGTGGGGTTTTATAAAAGAGCATGTGATCTCGGTGACCCCTACCCCACCGGGAGACATGGAGGAAAGAATATGCCGAGCATGTGCCCAAATAACATCAGAAATGTTGACTACAGTTCGCCGATCTTTTGATGGAAGAGTCAACAAATGTTTGAAAGTTGAAGGAAACCATTTTGAACATCTTCTGAAGTGAGTCGTCTTGCTACAGCATCGAATGCTATTAAAAACCGTGATCTAGATTTGAAAGAAATGTGATGGATAGAAAACAATTTATATTTCATTCGATTTTTAGATTTTATCGTTTTTAATCTTGTGTAACCTTGAATTACCTTTGATCGAAGATCATTGAACTAAGCTTAACATGAACATTATTATTATAAAACAAAAATCACATCACTCTATTGAAAAAAGTGGAGGAGGCGAACTTGATCCAGTTTCAGCATCTCTACCGAAAACTAATAAGAATGTCTCATATGATAGGCCTCTTGGTAATGTGTAACTTTCATTTGATGTTTTTCTATGATAGCATCCCGCGTAAAAATAATTAGTGTGGGGATAGAATGGGAATAATGGTGTAGTGTGGGCCATAACTGCGTAACCAGAATAGGCACATGTGTGGCTAAAACTCATATCCCACATTGAAGCAATACCAACATTTATCTGCAGCATATAGAATGGGAAAAGTGTGGCGTGAAACTTGAATCACTTTGATGACTTCTGCAAGACTAGTCCTACACCATCACATGAATTGGCCGAAGCGTGGGGTGAATCTTTTAGCCATTCGTAGCCTCTTGCCACACTAAGCCCACTGAGCAGCGCATGATGGAAAAAGTATCGTAACTGCACGTAATTTCCATATTTTCACTACGTTTCTCATACTAACGAATAAAATGAGAGAAGTGTGGCTTTAATTTTTTAATATTTATTATTAGTAAATACAACTATTCAATCAATTTTTTATATCAAGCCATTTTTATTTTTCCGACAGATTTATAATAACAATCGGCTCCGAAAACAGATATAATTACATTAGATCTAACTAACAGTGCACTAACAGTTTGGGCTCCATTTAGGCTGTAACGCTTTAAATGCCCCACCCTATAATGGGTCTGGAATTGAGGAATTGATATGTCACATGTGTGTTTCGTATTACTATAATCTCCAACCATTATCTTTTAAGTTATATACGGATGCAAACCCGCACAAAAGGCTTCTTATTTCGTTTGTATCGTTTCGGGATTAAAAACTCAGCAGTTTATGGATTTCGGAAGAACAGTGTAATGAGAGCACTGTGGCACATAAAAGATTTCGTGATTAAGAAATAGCAGAAGCACGCAGACAATTGGATCAGATAAGAAAAATGACTGCGAACTATAAATAAAATAAGTAATAAATAAAAAATATGTGGCTTATTATTCTACCATTTTAAATCAAGATATTGGAGCAGTCATGTACTATTTAAGACAACCGAAGGAAGAACACTTCCGAGGCCCAAATTATATCGCCTTTATGAACTTTGATATCGATGCACAAGAATTTTTTTAAGAGCACATTCTAATCACATTCTGATTAACTTTTCAGATATCTTACTCAATATTAAGCACTGCTTAAGAAACTTTTAAGAATTCTTTGTGTTGCCTGAGTTATTAAACTTTGGTACCCACGACCTCGTGCACAATTTCTCCATACAAAGTTCTCCCCAAAGTACCGGGGTTCACCCTGCACCGAGTAGAGCAGTTTGGGAGAGTCTACGACTCTTTCCAGTCGTTGGAAAATATTATCTATTATATTATCTTTTATCTATAAATAATCCAGTTGCGATATGGATTCGATAATTTGTTCTCGCATTTTTAGCATTCTCGTATTTATCGAAAAGTCCTTTCGACATTTCCATTGGCTCCTTTGCGTTTGCGCGGGATCGTCCCGCTGCCTTAGCGTGTAACCAACAGGGTCCTAGTCCCTCGCACTAATCGCGCGTTAAGTATAAGAATTTTAGTTTTATAGCTTCCCTCAAGGAACTTCTTTTTTGCGAATTTAGTCCAAGAAATTTTGTTATATTGATTGGGTCTTTCACATTTTGATAGATCCTGATCCCGTTATATGGGATTCTACGAAACCTATTTTCGAAGCTTAATATAAAATTTGCTTTCACTTTTGTAGTTTCAAAGCTACTCAAAGCTTAATTGATTATTTAGATATATTTAGATTGCATCTCTAAAATATGTTGATTTTTGAATTTTTTTTACTTTTTATCGTGATAGCGTAAAATTTTGTCACATAATATCGGTAGAGCTTGTTGGTTTACTGTCCACCAGAAAATTGAGTTACCTAAAAGCTAATATTCAAGATTTTATTTAAAGCTTAATAAATAACCTATTCGCGAATAAAACTATTTTCTATTATTATCTACATTAAAAAAGATTTTTTTTCTTTTAGGCGTTGCGCCTGAGTTTGTCAGCTTTGAATCAAACGGCGACTGGACAAGTGGTGAATTTGCTCAGTAATGATGTGAATCGCTTTGATATACTCCCATTATATTTGCATCAATTTTGGGTCATGCCAATTCAGGTAAAGCTTAACTTTTAGGTCTGGCAACAAATAAACATTGATTATTTTATATATTGTGCTGATTGGATATGATTTTTGTGCCGAGTCGGTTGCTAATCTTTTATTGGAATCTTACAGGTTGCTTTGGTCGGTTACGTAATGTGGCAGTCTGTAGGAATCGCTGCTCTTATTGGTATAGGAAGTTTAACCATTCTGACTATTCCCATCCAAGGGTATCTCAGCAAGTTGAGCGCACAACTTAGAGCTACCATTGCTCGCAAAACGGACAAAAGAGTACATCTCATGAGCGAACTGATTGCGGGCATCCAGGTATCATTAATATTACAAATAACAAGAAAGGTCTACTGATCTTTTATAACAAGATCTAATAGTAATTCATAGTTTATGATTACAGGTAGTGAAAATGTATGGCTGGGAAGAACCATTTGAAAAGATGGTATCGTGGACGCGACGCACCGAGATGAAAATAATCACATACTCTTCCTATCTTCGTGCCTTCTATTTAAGTATCATGGTTTACACTGAGAGATTGACACTTTTCTTCACCTTATTGGGATTCATTCTTATGGGCAATACTCTCACAGCTGAGATCACCTTCGTTCTTGCAAGTTATTTTAACATTCTGCAAATGACGATGGCCATCTTCCTTCCTCAAGCGATTATTACGGCTGGTGAAGCGCTCGTTTCTATTAAAAGATTAGAGGTTTACATTTTATTTACATACAGTAATATTTAATGTTAATTTAGTTACATTAAGAACGATAACAACCATAATATTTTTTGTAAATTTTCACTTTCTTATGATATTAACTTTTAGGAATTCCTTATGTTAGAGGAGACCGAGGAAATCAACGGTAATAAGGAATTAGTTTCGAAGCAAAATGACAATAATAAACAGGAGAAAGACGTGGAAAATAAATGTACAGTCGCAGAGAAGGAAATTTCAAATCCGGTGACAATAGAGCTGTATCGTGTATCTGCAAATTGGATACCCAGCCATTTACCACCCACTCTGCATGACATTTCCATAAAAGTCAAGGCCGGTCAACTTTGTGCCCTTATTGGACCTGTAGGCTCGGGAAAGTCTTCTCTCCTCCATGTTTTATTGAAGGAGCTTCCCTTAGGTGCGGGTGGCATCTGGTTAAGTCAGAATTCTAATTCGAAGGAAGCTCGAGACGCCCGCGGCTATCATTCAGACAATCCCAAATTGCGTATCTCCTATTGTTGTCAAGAACCTTGGCTATTCGGAGCAACCATCCGAAATAACATACTATTTGGACAAGCATACGATAAGAGAAGATATCAAGAGGTGGTCTATCGCTAGCATATATTATTTCAATATTATTTACTGACTTAATTTTTATAAACTGGCAACATAAAATCCTATTTTTTTTTTAGGTAACAAAAGTTTGTGCACTTCTACAGGATTTTAAACAGTTACCTCGTGGCGATATGAGTATTGTCGGTGAAAGAGGTGCTGCGTTATCGGGGGGCCAGAGAGCTCGAGTGAATCTGGCTAGGGCCGTTTACAGGAGAGCTGACATCTATCTTTTTGACGATCCTCTCAGTGCAGTCGATTCTCGAGTTGGACAACACTTATTCAATGAGTGTATAATTAATTTCCTTAAAGGAAAAACCCGAATTCTTGTAACTCATCAATTGCAATACCTTAAGCAGGCGGATACAGTAGTCGTCCTCGATCGCGTAAGTAAATGTGTTCTGGCTTTCATCTTCTGCTTTGCTCTCGCAATAAGACATGAAGAATATGCTCCATCGTCAATTCATCTCCAGGGTGCCGTCAAACATCAAGCCTCGTTCGATGAGTTGACTAAACAGAATGCTGACTTAATTAATATGTTAGAGAAGGCAGTAGACGCTGAAGACTCGAACGAAGAGACAGCCGAAGCTAGTACCGAAAATATTATGAAATATCGGAGAAGCACAGAGAAAGTACCTCACCTTAGGAATTCCTCTCGGCGAAGTTCAGCCAAGTCTTCGCGGCGATCCAGTTCGGTTAGTCTTTGGAAGATCAAGCAAAAAATAAATCTAATTGTATCAACGATTTCATGCCGACTGGATTAACTTACAGATTTCACAAACCGTAGAAAATTTCGATAATACTGAAGACGACGATGAGGAAGTTGCTTCAGGAATAATGTCTAACAAAGTGTACACTGACTACTTTGCAGCAAGTGGTTCTACGTGCACGTTAGTAGTCCTTTTTCTAATGTTGATAATATCCCAGATCGCATGTAGCGGCACAGACTACTGGATCACTTATTGGACTAATATAGAGGCAGTTCGAGAAAAATTGAAAAATCAGTCCATCGCAACTATTCGCGATGCCGAATATCTTGCTTCGGTGAACGACACTATACTTTCGTTTTTTTCGCTAACCGATGAAACAGGTTTTATCAGCAGAAACAACGCCATCTACGTCTATACTTTCTGCATCACTTGTACTGTAATATTTACTTTGTCACGCAATTTTCTTTTTATGCGCGTTTGCATGATTGCCAGTCGTAATTTACATGATACTATGTTTGCTAACATACTGCAAGCCACCATGCGCTTTTTCAATACCAATCCTTCAGGTAAGTTGTAACAACTTTAAAAAACTATAAAATTTATTAACAAGAACTTTCAGACTATATTACGTGCTAGTATACATCTTACTTTATTAACATAAGTAACTCGGAGATTTAACTTTCCATGTAATCAGGGAGGATTCTGAACAGATTTTCGAAAGATGTTGGTTGTATGGATGAATTACTGCCAAAGGCTTTTATAGAAGCAGTACAATGTTTTCTCGTAATGATTGGAATAATAGCCATGGTACTTATCGTTGACTATTGGATGACGATACCAGTTATTATAATAGCAGGGCTCTTCTACGTATTGAAAATATACTATTTGCATACAGCACAAGACATCAAACGCCTAGAAGGAATCAGTAAGTAGTACAACGTTTCTATGTTCTTACTGTAATACTAAAAATATATGCAAAGTTGCAGTGTATGGAAAATTTACATGCATATCGTGAAGTCTAAGTATCAATGCTAAACAAATAAAAATATCCTTTTCACTATAATATTGCAGTTCTGTTCAGTAATGAAAGGGTATCATATCGAAACACATAATTCCACTTTTGTGTCTGTCTTCAGGCAGGCGAACGGTCGAAAATTAAAAAGAATCAATCAACGTTTGAGTGGAAAGGATGTTTAAAGTAGGGTGTAGCAAGAAAGACTAGGACCTCGATTTTTGCAACAACAGTGTGACCGGCTGCGCATCGCTGTTGTGAAAATCGAGATTGCGTACGGAACGTACGTGAATTGTCCTGAGTTTGTGCAGCTCAAAAAGCCGCCACTAGTGCCACGTCAAGATTCCTAATCGCCCACTTTATGCGCCGAATGCGTACGTCGCCCCCGCACTAGCAGCAAGGCACAGCCTGTCACCTTATCTTTGATGAGGGTAGGGCCTTATTTTTTATAGCTCATGGAAACAAGATATTAATGTATTTTCAGTTTATTTCAGACAATTTTATAAATCGTGACAGCTTTATATCGACGTTTCCTCGTGTTCGTGCATTCTCGTCGACCGGTGCCCACCACCCGACAGCGACTACGCTATAAAGTGTAAATTTACACACTGATACGCGGACCCATTCTGCGTCGCCGACTTTTCTTGCGCGTCCACACCACACATTCTTGCCCACGTGCCTCTTCATCAGCTCCGTCGTCTTCAGATTTCTTCTTCTTTCGGGTTCCTGTGTGGACCGACTCGTTAATTCCCTTCACTTTCTTTTCCGAGTATGTTCACATTCTTTTCTGAATTGGTTATGCGCCGAAACAGATAATAACAACATTTTTCTCTATCCCTGTAACGGGATACCAAAATGAAAAAAAAAGCAAAAAAAGAAAAGTATTTATAGCAGCAACTGTCAAGCCATGTTCAGTTTCTCTCCCACCATACGTCACATCGATCAATACGCGTCGTGCAATAGGCACTATCCCAGAAATCTTCGTATATGTGAGACTCACCTCACAGATGGATTCAGCACTTACCCCTTTCACGACGGGGGCTTTTCGAAAGATAAAATATCAAAAACCTTAAAGCGCTTCGGGACCCAGATCGGCCATATTGAATTTTGGTGTCAACAGCGAGAAAATGTATTTTTCGCCTTTCATAGAAACGGGTAATTTTACGGAACTTGGATGAATTTGCTTTCCCACGTACATTAGCTGTCATCTATACTCTTTTAGACCATCTTGAACTTATATGTAATCTTGAAAATGCAACGAAAAAAGAGGTCGTATGTTCCTCTCTCGCGTCTGATATGCATCTCGCACATGCTTACTATTCTACAATATTAGAGGTTTACCACATTTTTTTCGGATAAAGTGTTCTGTGTTCTAGGCACGCTCCAATCCATTCGGAATCCTCAACTACAATAGTAGTATCTTTTATTATTATTATTCCTTTTATATTTTCTCCATATTCATGTTTTGGAATCAAATAACTAAATAGTCAGCAAATATGGCTGTTGCCCATACCTTTGTCTTTATGAGGCAATTCTCAGGGTTTTATATTATTGGTTGAGATCGACAAGTTTGAAATTCTATATCATAATAACGTGTATTTCATACTCTAATTTCCGAACAGGCCAGGAGGAGCCAGAGCCAGGAGACTTTTGATGTCGGTCCTTTCGATTTTGGTCCCAAAATTGAAAAATTAAAATATTTTAAATGATCGATCAAATTTTGAAAAACTACTATAAATTGCGCTGACGCCAGTTCAAGGTGGTTCTTGAGGTTATTTTTTTGATTCCGACATTAGAATTTCAAAATTGAACGTGAGGGATCCCATATGGCGAACCAAAATTTGAAAAATTGTGTGTTTACCGTGAAATTCAGTTATGGATGCTTGTTGAGGTCACTAAATACGATTACTTATTGACTTAAAGTTCCTGATTTTCCTTCTGTTGAAGTTAAATCGCAGGAACATCAAATATTTTTATGTGAAAATACAGCGGATTTTTAATTTTTGTAAATTTAGATATCCTCCATATTAGGTTCCTCATTTTTAATTAAAATATGTTTGCTCCATATTCCAATAGAGCATCATTAAAAATCCCTGTATATCAATTTTTCTGAAAATAGGACTTTAAATTCTGAAACAAAAGGGTGGGTCCCTAGGATTAAAACAAATGATAAGTTCATATACATCGTGACGTAGAATATTGATGCACATCACAAATCAGGCGAATTTGGGCTACATCACGAGTTCCGATGGGTTACGGGACGTTTCAAAATTTATTTTTACAATTTATATTGATTTCGTATTTTCATCGCATCGTTATCCGCTTGAAGACCTAATAATCCAGGATAGTGTGCTCTTGAGGATATTAGGAATATTTGGAAAATGATGAGTGACGCTCAAATCGTAATGTGGTTATTCCTTCCAATGATAAAATCAACCAAACTGTCTGTTCTACGAACTTACTCTTGCGCGTCACCCTGCACTTTCCTGATCGCTACTGACCTGAGGATAGCCAATATGGTGCCAATCAAAAGTTTTGTCTTCTCCCTTCCTTCTTTCTTTTATTTCGAACTTTTGCGTCAATATACTTTATTCCACGCCTCACGGAAGCATCTTCCTAGCACATGGGTGCGTGAGTCATTACCGTATCGTTTTGTATCGTATCACTTAGACTAACTCATTATTAATGTTATAATTTTTTCTCCCAAACTAAATCAGTTCTGTCAATAGATTTTGGTTCCGAATGGTTTGTGTATCGAAAAATAATTTCAGTAGGTTTTTATGAATCTCCCCAGTTATAATTATTTCAGTTTTCCTTTTTTTTTTCTTCGGAATGTACCGAAAGACTATAGACGCAACAGTCACGAGTTTCGGAAGTCTGCTCGATTTAGTATTTGTTATAACTAATGTGTAGGAGCACTAGTATCTATTAAGACGACCGCTGGTGAAAATGAAAAAAAGTCGATTTTTTGAACATATTTTGATTGTACATATTACCAATTATATGACGAAATTCCTACAAATAGATCTGCTCATACATATTATGTTATACTCTGATCCCACTCATGCATCATTTTTTAATAACATATAACGCAACAAAGAAATATTTTTCATAATCGTGAAATATATTAAAAAGTATATCTAAAAAGTAAAATCTATACTGTAGTTCTTATGGGATTGTGCGAAGAATAGAGCTCTGATATTTCGAAAAATTTCAAACTGTCAGCGCATACCGCGTACTTATACTATAAAAAAAATCATTCACTTAATTTAAAAATTTGTATTTAATGTTTGAATAATAGCGAAAAGCCCGGTATTCTCTCACGTTAATGCAACGATGAATGGATTGACAACGATAAGAAGTCGAGGAAAAGACATTGAAAATATGCTACAAGAGGAATTCGATAGATATCAGGATACTCATACAGCAGCATGGTATCTAACGCTTGCTACGTCTTCTGCATTTGGTTTCTGTCTTGACTTGATTGCCTGCGCATTTGTGACATGCGTCTGTTTCTCCTTCATCCTAATGGATAATGGTATGTCCACAGTTTCTTCCATGTATAGATATAAAAGAATGCATGTTATAATCAAGAATATGACAATACTAATACTAATTACGAAGGTGATACATTTGGGGGTGACGTGGGTTTGGCCATATCACAATCATTAATCCTAACGGGAATGCTGCAGTATGGAGTGAGACAAAGTGCAGAAGTTATGGCTCAAATGACATCCGTTGAAAGAATTTTGCAGTATACAAATCTCCCTAAGGAAGGACCAATGACTACAAGTAACCCACCACCGCCAACGTGGCCGTCGACGGGTCACTTGACACTGAAAGGTGTTAACATGAGATATAATAAAGATGATCTACCTGTACTTAAAGTAAGTTAATAACACTGGTAATAAGGAACTAATTTAATCGAATTACGACTCTTATTTCTTATTGTCACAGAATCTTTGTCTGGACGTAAAAGATGGATGGAAGGTCGGTATAGTTGGCAGAACAGGAGCCGGAAAGTCGTCTCTAATATCAGCGCTATTTCGGCTATCGGATGATGGTCTAGAAGGAGAAATCATACTCGACGGAATCGATATTCGGTCAATTGGTTTGCATGAATTACGACCTTGTATTTCTATTATTCCACAAGAGCCGGTTCTGTTTTCCGAAAGCTTACGATACAACTTAGATCCATTTGGGCAGTACCCAGACGCAGCTCTTTGGAGTGCCCTTAAGGAAGTTGAATTGAATGAAGTTTCGTTAAATCACCAAGTTACCGGCGGTGGTAACAATTTCAGTGTTGGTCAAAGACAATTGATTTGTTTAGCTAGAGCTATTCTTCGGAACAATCGGATTCTAGTTCTGGACGAAGCTACAGCTAATATAGATATTCAGTAAGATCTTCATAAAAACCTACATACAGTATAACCTCTATCGTTGCACTCTTGATTGCTGTGGGCAAGATTGCCTACATCTTGTCGACGTACGACGTCTGTGAGAAGTGAGATGTCGTCCGATTAGTGTCAGTTCCTTAATTTTGTCTCCCGCGGATAGTCGCGGGATCAATCGACCCACTAGACAGCCAACGATAGGGGTTAATCACAAATCAATCGATAATATATTGCAAATGCACTACGATATATTCATATTTGTAGAACCGATACATTAATCCAACGGACCATAAGAAATAGATTTGCCAGCTGTACTGTCTTGACTGTAGCACATAGACTAAACACGATCATCGATAGCGATCAAGTTTTAGTGATGGACAATGGTGCTATGGTTGTAAGTACTTCTGATATTTTCTTTCTCGAATTTAGATTACAGATTTAAATTGAAGATTATGGAGCCTCTGAAAATCTCTAATACATTCGCTATCGGATAAAAACGTTGTGTGTGTTTGTACGTGCGCGCGTATGTTTCCCTATGTATTTTACCGACAAAATTCTCGACTCAGTAGTGCTCTGGTGGCATTGAATATACCAAATTTGTTATACCAATTGTAAGAAGTATGAAGGAGGGACAGTACTTCTTTTTCTACGTGCGAGTAGGGTTAGAAGCAAGGAAACTTCACACCTAAAAATCGAAGTACACAAAGCATTGCAATAGAATGTCGATTGAAAAAAAGCTCGGCCTGTAAAATATGTGTCAGCAATAAATCATACATGAACTCCTAACATGAAACCTACAGAAAGATTTTCGGATCTAAGTAAATTGCAGATGTCATTGAGCATTACTGAGGGACGAGGTTATAGATTAACTATTTCAACGCAAATTTTCAACCACGTCACACGTGTTTTCATGACGTGCTACAACGCGAGGTAACATCGTCACGTAGAAATTGATCGATTATTAACGTTCCTCTTTAAAGTATATTCAATCCCTGGTTTACAGGAGACAGTAGAAATGACATATTTTTGGAAAATCGAGTTTAAATGTATTCATGCTTTTTCGACAGCGAATGCACACAATGTAACTGTGGACCTGTTCATAAACTTACTCTGATAATGACATAGTTTTAACCATATTTTAACTATTAGTCCTAGCTCAAACTGAGTGCGTTTACGAACAGTCCCTATATGATAAAGTGATCGTATCTCCAGAAAGGCTTTATCCCTCGATATTAACATCTCCATAATAAAATCTCCATTTCTTATGTTTGGAATAGGAATTTGGTGTCCCTTATCTATTACTACGTGATAAACCCGATGGACCCTTCAGTCAAATGCTACAGCAAATGGGACAAGGAATGGTGGATAATCTCTATCATCTTGCCGAAATGTCTTACAAGCAGAAGCAAACTCAGCAGCTAAATCACAACACGTTGGAAAGAAGTAGTATAGCAAGAATTAATACAAATAACACCAACATAGAAGTTTCAACTCACATATAATCGCATCATAAACATCTTGATGTAGATATTTTTAAAATATCACAATTTTACCAAAGAAGTCTGTCAGAATCTAAGGTTCGCTCATTTACTGTATCTATTGGTGCTGACTGACACTACGTTAATGTCACTGAGTTCCAATTGTGCCGTTGAGCAGTTAGTTCATTGTCGAATTTTCTGCCAGTAGATTGTGCTCAAAGTTTATGTAATTTTCATCTGAATACAGTCGAAACTCTCATAGCTTACATTTTCATACTTTGACGCATAAAGTTTCACACATTGACTAGCCAGAACGCCTAGTAAATGTGTAACAGGTTTTTGGTTACATCATTGCACTTATGAGAAAAGAAGAATCATAGACAGAGCAATAGGCCCACCCCGGTCAGCTCTGGCCCGTGATTGGTACATCATGAGGCTTATTTTGCACCTCCACATTACGTAAGCTATGAGAGGTTCCACTGCAAGTCCTTCGTTCTAAATACACATATGTACTAGCATAATCTGGTCTTTCATTATCTTCGCCTATTCTCAAGGAAATTCACACTACAAATTCAATTTCCTTAACAACGCCGCTATTCTTAGACGCAATCGCATAAAATATATGGATGTGTCTTAGACATTGAAAATGAAAGAAAGAGTGTAGTAGACTCTCGTTAAGTGAATGTTTTTAGGTGTATAAAGAAAGACGATTCGAAGAAAATAATCATTTAGTGAGAACCCGCACATTTGAACAGTTTTTATCTTGCGCTTGCCAACGACACACTGGGTAGCTGCTAGTGGGGATAATCAGAGTGCTGCTAGGTGCAAGAGATGCGAGCGGTCGGAGAAGATGGTAAAAGCGTGCATCTCGCCCTAAGGTGACCGAAGCGATGTCGATCGGCTAGGGTGAAAGTACAAATAGTTCTGTATGTACCATAGAAGAAACACAACTCTAGTAAAAATTATGACCGAGTGGAAGCAGGACGCTAGCCAGTACAGAGGTTATTGGTAGCGAGACAAAGGAATTTCGGACGTTGCAATTCATCCTTGGAATGTACATTCCGTAAGGCATCAGGGAACGGCCAAAGTTGCCTGGGCTGAAGTGATGCGTACGGAGTGTAAGTATTCGGCACGTAACAATGTAAAAAATAGGTAAAATTAAAAAAATGGTTTGGGAGAAAAATTCTAACATGTTTGCCTTTAATTTGACCCTTTGCGATTTCCGATGTCAAAGTTCCAGAATATTTATCGATAGTAGATGCTGTAAAAAATGGTTCTAGTGTTCCTTCTTGTAGTGTTTGGTCATGTCTTTGTAGTCTTTTCCATATCTATCCCATATTTGTCACATACACCTTCTCGTACATTTTTCTGTACTTTTTTCTAGGCATATTTCCGTTTATTTGAGTTTTATAGGTCAAGGAGATCCCGATGGTAGTCTTCAAAGTCAATGTGTTTTTCATTGTAGTTTTTGCAATTTCAGAGTTTCTCGTGATCTTTGAGTTACGGTGTTCCTCTCTTTAGTCTTACAAGGAGAGGTCGCCCACTCGTCATCACCGATTTCGTCCGCATTCACAGTATATGTAGGGCATGTATTATATATACATTTCTAGTGAAAGAAATACAAGTGACGCAAGTGGGAACGCTAGATCGCCAAGCGTTTAAAAAATAAATTAATTTTTCGCAGACCGGTCAATACATGTCTTTTGCGTTAGCGTGCTTTCGAAACAGTGGCTGGCGCAGCGCAAGAGTTTGGATTCGTAATACGAGGATCGCGGGTTCGAGTCCCGGCGCGGGAACTTTTTTTAACTTCTTTTCAATTTTTACGATACTTACGCCACATATGAACCGAAATTATCTATAATGTTGCCGCTGCGCCAACCACTGCTTCGAAATCACGCTAACGTAAAAAACTTATTCATTGACCGGTCCGCGAAAAATTAATTTATTTTTTAAACGCTTGGACATCTAGCTTTCTCACTTGCGTCACTTGCATTTCTAGTCAAGCCTTACATATAGAGTGTATCAAGTAAGATGCACGTTTGAGATTTGCGGTGAAACGGTGCACAATTTCGAAAATCTGATGTAACGACTATTAAATATTTTTTGATTGCGCATCGAATGGGCATATTATTATATTATTATTATTGTTCGTTTAACTTCCGTTCACAAATAGAAAAAACGCAAACCCGTACACGGCGGCTAAAACATATTCCAATGCTATTTTTTATTACAATTTGGAAGTAGAAATATTGTTCCTGTAGATTTCCGTGATTATAGATGTAGATTTTAGAGTTTTCGTATTCCTCGCCGTAGATTTTCGACTATTCGCAACCTCGGACGTAGATTTTGGAATCGAAATCCAGAGTTGACAAATGCTGTCTAACTTTACACCGGACGTTGCAAAAGGCTGCAATGTAATGTGAATATTCTATAGTCAAAATGAGGCGTTACGTGTTATTGTATTTCTCGCCTAGTCCATTTTTTCAATTTGATGTATTTTTTAACAAGATCCAGAGTCGGGAAGTGTCGCGCAACTTTGCCGCCGGAAATCGTAAAAGGCTGCAAATTGGACAACTTGTAGAATTGAGGAGCCAGGGACATCGGACCCCTAAGAAGAAGAGTCTTGCACCGAAGGAGATAAAAGAGCGGATAGGAAGGAATATGGAATGCAATGAATGCATTCACAAGGAATTCCAAGGCGATCTAAGAAAAGAAGATAGTTTCCTGAGAACCCCTCTATCAGGCTTCGTCACATCCTTGAGGTGCTTAATTATCTTAATTATATTTGTTATCTTAAACCTAAGCTTCATCAATATTATAATATCCACACTTACCACATTAGAATTTTCATATCATAAGTACTTAGTCATGGCACTGCACCACCCTTATTGGGGGCTCTCGTTAGAGTGCTCGACAAAGAGACAACCGTATCGACAAGGACGTCAATACTTGGGGGGGGGGGGGGGGGGGGGCCGTCCCGTGCCGTGCCATTGG
>JASANN010000525.1:1561987-1593058 GCA_031762395.1 Calameuta pygmaea | reverse complement strand
CCCCCCCCCCCCCCCCCCCCCCCCCCCCCCCCCCCCCCCCCCCCCCCCCCCCCCCCCCCCCCCCCCCCCCCCCCAAGGAGCCTTCTGTTTACATGTCCTCACCACGTGTTCCAAGAATCCTCGATCGTTCGGATACGTTTACGCGTAAGATTTACGAGTTTGCCTTACGAGTATACATTCCCTTAGGATATTAGTTGTTTCAGTCCTACCAACTTTCGTATATCTTTTTCACTAGAGAACATAAAGATTATTCAGCAAACATCCATTAACATCGGCCTAATCCGTTAGTTCTATATTCAAATGTTCCCGCGACAAAGATTTCGCACTTCAAGCCCAAGGATTGCTAACAGTGCCATCTTCAGGAGCTTTTCAAAAGCTTCGGTTAGTTAACCTTTTGACATTTTTTTGAAAGGTCATCACCGTCTTAACCTCCGAAGGAGGCTCGACTGTTTAATATTAATACCGCGGACTAAATATAAATAGAGCAGACATGCCTGTGTAATTTTTGTTGCGCAATTACCGTATACATAATGTGTGTATATATATATATATATATATATATATAACACTTTAATGGTTAAAGCCATTTGGTAGGCGTCCGAGAGACCCCCGGCTTGCGTGTCACCATATCCCATAAGATGTCCATACGGTCTATTTCCTCCAGTCCGACACCTTAACACCGTTGGAGAGTATCGAATTTAAATGCACTTGTATCACTGATTCTAACTGCATCGGGATTTCCTTAACGTTCTGCGGAAGATCGAATCGTAAATATTATACGGGATATAGAATAATGGCGGACAACATGCAGCTGCAGAAAGTGCAGACAGGGTCGGGGGTTTCTCTCCAACTGTAAGCCTCAGGATATCCCGTATGACTTTAACAGACTCGCTCTGCCGTGACGCGATATTAAAGCGACTTCGTGCTTACATTAAAGACACAGCTCCGATCCGAGGGATTCACAGTAAATAAACCGAACGTGCATTGTACGTTGCCCCATCGCTGCATACATTTTCTACAGTGTATGTACGTATGGCGAGGCACTATTTTAAAACCTCCGAGAATTATCAACCGTACCAGTTTGACGGTACGAACGAAATCCAGTATAAACTACAGGCTTTTAACGCTAGATGGCAACACTATTAATAGATAACGAGAGTGCATTTTATACACTGCGTACGCTCTATTCGTTCCATGTTGTTCTAGCATGACAGAGAAGTTGTCTGGACTTTCTAGCCGAGGTGTGCAGGATGGAAAAAAAATTTTGAGCTTTGCACGATAAACAAAAAACAGTGAAAAAATTTTGCGAAACAAGTAAATATTTTCTTTCTTATTTGTTCGTTTTCAAAAGGCTTGCCTTTGCCGATTTATATTTATGCTATATCAGGAACGAAATTATACGGGAAAACAACGTTAAGACTCCAGCAGACTTGGCTTATTAAAACTGATGAATTTATTACATTGCCGAATATCTATTGAATATCTTATCTCAGTACCAAATAAAGAAACTGGCCTACGATAACGATTTTTTGCCAATGCAATTACTCGAAACATTACTTTGGCATCGTCTAAAGGATTGCTAGTTACTCCTAGGACTTATCGAGTAACTATATCGGTTGGTAAGCGCTGCGCCAGAGACGATGGCGTTATACGTGGAGTTCGTGTAATAAGGATTCGACCTCCGTGAGGTCAGCGCTCCGGAGTCATTGCACTTGCTGACTTCTTCAGCGCGGGAAGATCGGAACAGGATAATTTCGTAGCAGAGACCCAAAACTCTACGTATTTTTTTACGAAACATATATACGTAGTATTTAGCTCCAAAGTATAATATCGAAATTGATCCTTGTCAGAGATAAAAAAATGGTCTCAATTTTGAAACAAAAAATTAATCCAAGTAAAATCAATTTGATACTCACCCAATAGAATTTCCACCTTTCCCTTACGACGTGGCTTGAAGGACCACAGACCGATCATAATTACTATACCGTAATCAAAGTTAATCAAACGAACGAATTAAGTGTCAGTTCTGAGCATCCAATTCGAATGAACATGGGGAGGGGGGGGGGAGCACGTGGACGATAGTTAAGAATGATTTTATTTATTTTGAATTTACGATAAGATACCAAAACAGTCGAGAGTCCCTGGTGTAAATAGAGCAAGATTTTATTGCTACTCGAATTTCTCCACGAGTTATTTGCTTCGCTGTGAAAACTCGTTACGAGTGACGCTTTGAAGTACGTTGCAAGAGAAAAGTTAGCGAGGATCGTATCGGGAGGCCATTATATACTACGTTCGGAATAACTTTATTCCGATTTGCATCGTCGAGACTCTATTTCTCTTTCTCGCAACATGCTTTACGCTCCACGCTATAGTTAAGAGCAACCTCATGGTGGAAAAAAAAAAGTTCCTCCGCGTACCACATGCATCAAGCACGATTTCATCGTGACTCATTTATAATTCCACACTATAGTCAACATTAAATAGTCAGTGCGGAGCATTTTTTTTTCTCTATATTACGGCAACGAGCAGATAAAAGACCGAATCAGAAACGCAAAGTAAAACTGATAATAGAAGCAACATCTCTGTGTACCAAAAGTTTCGCGAATCCATCTTATCCAGGTAAAAATCAACAAAATGGTCGACTGAGGGAGAAATACATTTTTTTTTCATTTTTCAAACCCACTCGAGTCCTTACAAAGTGCTCGCGAACGATGCGGCAAGTAAGAATTATGAAATACAATTAATAACTGCAATGGCGACCGACCGCGTTACGCCTTAAAGACAACGAGGCATAATTAATTTCACTTTTTAATAATCGCCCGCTTGATGACTCCTTCGAGCTCACCGTAAGAATTCCATCAGACCATTTTCCCATCAGTGCGTATCTTTACGTGAGGCACGCATTGCTCGCGTACGTTATATAACGGCAGCGTCCGATAGCCAACTATTTCGCGTGACTTAATAAAGAAAAGAGCCATACTAATCTTTCGGGAATTAATTTCCATTTTTTTTCCCCCGTACCCACATCAAGCGCAGGATAAGTAAAAGGAATGGATATAAAGAAAATTATATAACCCTGAATCACCATAGCAGAGCCCCATAGATAGAAGGTAAAACCCCCATAGAGCACGTGTTCAGTACGAAGCGTGTCCACCCACTCTAAACCTACCCTGTATCATTAACCTCCTTATATCCGTATCGAGAAAACTCAATTCGCAAGTCAGACAGTCCGAGAGTGGATCGAAGCATTACCAAAAAAAAAAAAAAAAAAAAAAAAAACACGGCACGGATCCAAAAATATAGTCCCAACTTTCTATACTATAAAATCGAATAAGTATGCACGACAAAGAAATGTTCCAAAAGACAATCAACTGTTACAAATTTCTTTTCGCAACCTCAAATTAAAGATCGCTGGCCTCCCGTGTAACAATCTTAATATATATATATATATATATATATATATATTTTGAATATCGATAACTCAATATTCACTGATCATTCAGAAGCCACGTTCAGAGTCATTTAATTAGTTTTCATCAATCCACTTTTACACTCAGAACATGTACGATGAAAAACCAGAACGCACTGTTCGTTGCTCACTTGTGACTCCGTTAGGTGCGCGTGTACCTAATTATCAAGTATGCATGCGCCCCTGCATAAGGGGAGGAGGGAGGGGTGAGGGGGGAGATGTCCCGCGCGAACAACGTAATACAAGTACGTCCTACCTGGTTGCGCGACGCCGTTAAACTGTTTCCGATAAGCGCGGCTTACCTACCCCTACCTTGCACCCCTATGTGTGGGCATGTGCGACGCACATGTGTAATAAATACGCAGTCATGTTTTCTTTCCCACATTGCCAGTGTAAATTTGCTGGACAGAAAGCTTGAATATTTCAAAGTATTTACCGGGCTATGCTTATACACGGTGTACATATATATATGTGTATACTTTGAATTTTATTAAGAAAAATATGACACGCGGTATAGGTAAGCCTAGTACAGTGTTTATCTAATGGGGTAAAGATTTTTGATAAAAAGCAACAAAAAAAATTGGGGTTGACAAGCCCAGGACAAATTGATCATTCGTTTGGTAAATAGTATAGGGAGATGTGAATTGATCCGAATATTAAGGCTTTTTACAACTGCCGGTTGATGAGTGGTCATGCACGGCTACCAGTTGCCAACGTATCAGCGACACAGCGAGAGTCTGTCGTTTGATGGAAACTACATTGAAAAAAGTTTTGAGCGACGCAAGGATTTTGTAAATAATAAAATTTCGTCGACCGAATACAAATGGAAAAGGATAAAATTAATGTGCAATGATATATAATATAAGAGAGGAAAGATCGATTAGCCTCGATTGATTTTTCACAGTAGTTATTATCTTAAGGAAGCCGCTTAGTTCATTACCAAGCGATTTCTTTTTCAGTTCGAGAGGTTGGTCAGAATGCTTATTTATTTTAATTTACGTTAATCCCTTCGACTCTTAAAACGATACAGCGAGAGGCATTACGGTTGACTTGCACTGTCGGTAAAGTAGAACATTTGGGGGAAAACACTAGACGTCAAAAGTCGGGGGAAAAAGTAAGGCTGCCTGTAACGATGGGAAAACTTAAGGGCAATGGCGACTTATTCGCATTCCGTTATGCTGTGGGAAAATATATATTTTCATCTTAAACACATAGCGAGTTTACTTATGAACGTCCTATTTTGTCATCTATGGTGGCAACACTTATGTCACTGAACGTCATAGGGGAAATTACTAGGGTTGCTAGTATTGCGCGGGTACGTATACGTTCAAAAAGCTTAGACGCAAGTGCGTGTAGTAGAACAGTGAAATATACTGTTACACATAGAAAATTGTATTTATAACACGCGATATAAAATCAAAGTTAGGCTATTTATTATTAGTTAGCAACCATAAATAATAATGGTCCTGCCTGATCTATAAAAATCTACGTAAACGCGTGTGTCCTATTTCCAATAAATCAAACGTCATTGTTCAGGGTATTTTCCTTTACGTTGAGAGCCACAAGAAGTAGGCACTTCGAAAGCATAACTTATACTTATCAAACTGTACATATAACTACAGTACAGTATATATGCTATAGTACATACAGCAAAGTAAACGCGCGAAGATCACCAATCAACAGTGTCTAGAGAGAATTGTTAGTAATTTTTCTCTTCTCGTCACCGTCAAATTTCCAATCCAGTTTTTCCACTCCTTCCTACCATGCGGGAACCTGGAAAAATCCTATTTTCCTTCCAAGCAGTAAATTGCAAGTAACAGGTAAAATAAAAAAGGAACACGAGGTGAACTCGTGTAACGGAAAAAAAAATTTCTAGCTTCCTGAGAGCTTCTCGTCGACACTGAAAAACCATTACTAAATAATGCCCTTTCCGTAAAGACGTTAGTAGCTCATTTTATAGGTGCACATCAGGCACGTCGTCCCTGCATCCAAGTTTCGTACGACTATCGCAAAATATACAAAGATACGTATAATGTTTCTGAAATCGAGCAAGTATCGACGTTTTCGAAATTGTGGTCACGATAAGGGAACGAGGTCATGGGTACGTAGTTCATGACATGTTCCTAACCTACGTATATTTATGTACATGGGAATACGTAAGCACGCATGGGACCAAGGATCGATTGAGATTTTCATTGTTCCCATACGATACATAATCTACACAACCGATATAGATATAATTATGGATGAAATCGCTTTACGACCTTATTCACTGACGAACTGAAAAAGACCGACGCCATCTTTATTCGTATTTTATTTATCGAAAACTACCCCCCCCCCCCCCCGCCTCCACCCTGGCATACAGACCGTAAAAGGATCCGTCGATATGAAAGACAGTCTTTTCTTTATCCGTGTTTTCCCACCGTCCCAAAGCTTAAGCTACGCCAGCGCGATCTGTCGGTTCTTATAGGTAAACTAGACGCCAAGGAACTGAACCCTGTGTAAAAATCCTTTTGAGAGATGTCAGGCTTGTTTTGCCTCTCTGATTCTTACGTTGACCACACTAACCTTTTCCAACGCGAATAAAACTTTGACGATACATCTCTGTCCTTTTTATGTCAAGCATAAAACGAATACCTATGACCGACTTCCAGTTTTTCGTGGGCCTTAGAAGGGCGCGATTAGCAATACTCTTTAGAGTCTCAGCCACTTATGGAAACGTGAGAAATACGTTTGGCCTGTACGCGACGCGACTTATCTGCCAGACGAAACATTCGTGCCTCACGGAACTTTTGGCAACTAGAATTAATTCCAGCAAGCCGCCATGTTAGTAGTGTTTATTAATAACACTGAAAAATAAGAGGAAACACAAAGGTAGTAAAGAACTTTGGTTTAAAGAAGAAAAGAAAGATATAAAATATCCTTAGGCAACGAATCGGGGTAGATTTATGATCCGATCCTTAAACTAGGTTTTGGGGTTATGGAGACATGTGCAACGAAGGTCTGCAATCGTGTTATTATGTATGCACAAGCACGCAGGTAGAAATGCTAAGGTACATCCAGTAATAAACTAGAGGCAAGGGCGAGTGATCGATATCTCAATGCCATTGAAGCCTCGCACTCCCTCGACATTTTACCTCAGATTTCAGATGGCAGGACAGTCGGTATCCAACGATAAACCCAATCATTCGCGATCGCCCGATTGAGGCTCGTTTTCAATAAATAACTTCCAAGCGATACTTTATTTCGTCAATTACCTCTAAATTGCCTATACAGTAATGCACTTATAGTATCGTAAATTTCCTCAATCTTCAGTATCCCTTCACATCGACAGTTCCAACGGAAAGAAAAAAAAAAAAAAGCTTCATCCACAATAAAATAAACCGACTCTCGGAGCCAGACCGTTAAAGCTTTTTACGCGTTCTCTGATGAATCAACATGTAGACTATATTCTCTATCCTGAATCCTTTCTGTAGAAGCATCACAGGGCGCAATCGAGACGCAACTAAAAGTTCCGTCTCGACAAGACAGGTTTCGAGTGAGCTGCTGGAAGTTTTCAAGTGATTTCGAGTGCAGCCACTCGCGAGAGCCTCCAAGTGCAATCAGCTAAGTAGACTTTACTAGGAGAGACGATTGCTGAAAAATATAAGTTGTTCCTGGAATTTTCGTGCGATCGATGCTGGGTTATTGGTCAAAAACAAAAAAAAAAGAGGAGCCAGAGCGATTAAAAAAAAAAGAAGCCGAAGCATTAAGCTGGTATATTAATTTTAATAACGCTCGCGGGAGATGCCGAGCAACTCTAATGAATGAAACGGGACTTACTTTTCTTAGTCATGCAGCAATAAAGAGCAATTGTCTCGTAAAGAGTTCCTTTCCCTTGATACAACATTGCGCGTACGGACAGACATTTCTGTTACAATATTTTTCTCTTTCTCGCGATATTTTTAGAAATATTAAACTCGCATGTCGAGCTGCAATCGGCGTTTGCGTGTCCGCCGTAATACCTGCCGGAATCATACACTGTTTTCTTCTAGTTGAGTTCACTGTCCGCTAGGGTCCGCCAGTGTCAGCTCGTTAAGGCGGGACCCTTGCCTATTGAATACCCGCCGTGTCTATACATATAGTCAACGTTTTCAAGTATTTTCACAATACGTCTGCGAGATATTTCGATTATCTATCGGATTCGACTGTACATACATCCACGAGCTGCATTGAGAGGCGTCCTCGTAAAGCGAGAAAGAACGTAAAATACAAAGGCGTAAAGCGTAAAGGAATAACGAGGAGGATGGGCGACACGAGGCGGGAACGTTAAAGGCGCAAAGCGAAAGGATTCGGAACGAGTACGGCTAACGGCAACAATTTCAGTAAATGACTCTTAAACCTCATACAGAGATACAGCAGCGGCGGTTACGTAAAGTCTGATGGCGTATAAAATACCGAGGAAATGGAAATAACGATTTTAATAATATTCCAGTTTACGTTATGCGAATCAAGTGAAAGAGCTCGGTGCTGTGATTCGCCATGGAAATAAAAGAGAGCATTGTCTCGAGACCGACGAATTATCATATTATGAAGATTTATTCAGAAATTCAAAGCGGCCCGTATATCTTTAGCCGTATATCGCCCTATTTACTCGTGGTCAGATACAAATCTACTTACCAATCAACTCGCTTCCTGTTAGTCAACAATGAAAACTAGGAGCTCCGTATTATTATTGCACCAGGCCGTCCGAAGGATCGTTAATTCGAAATGGAAAATGTGTTTAAAAAGGACATGCGACTTTCTTTCAGACAGCAAACGTTACATCGCTTCAGCTCGAACGACGGGGGAGTGAGGTTAAGGCTGAATTTCCATGTAACTCTGGATGGACACGTGCAAATCCCCAGTTCAGGAGACCGAATGAAAAACAGAAGGAGCACGTTTTTAAATTGGCCGTTATTAGAGGCGTCCATTTTTCATTATTTCTTTTTTCTCTTACCGACGCGCGCCGTTACAGTCGACACGGATTAACGTTAACGTGAAACCGCAGCGCACTCTGGGATCCGATCGACGTACTACGGTTTGCATGTCCGTACAGGTCAAGCATTTAATTATAATATAGTTAATCGTTACTTTTTTTTAAATTCAATTCAGTGACATTTTTTTAGTATCGCATGGCCGATAAATATTTAGGGAGGACGGGCGCCAGCCAATCCTTTTATGTCGGAGGAAAATGAACGTGCGCGATTCACTAATTACTAACGCGAGCCTCTATGGAGCAATAAAAGATCTAGGCTCGTAAATGGTATTTACCGTGCAGCAACCCCTAAAAATATCCTGAACCAGTACAACCCCTAGCCTAAAGCCTATTTCGACTTATACGTATTATTTCAGGGTATCGTCAAATATATAGGCCGAACCTACAACGCAACTACGCACTGAAGGTCATGCGTGTACATATATGTTCATGTGTTAATTTTTAAGTTGGACATTATTGTGCTTTCGCCTTTTTATCAAATTGTTTTAAACGCTGACACATTAAGAGTGCATAGGAGTAATGGCGCGTGTATCTAATATGCTGATGAGTTAGCGGAAATGTGTAATTTCCCGGCACTGAATAATATCAGAAAATCCTTATATCAAAAATGTAATTACTATAAAATGTTTTTTGTAAATATTTTTAATCGTTATACCAAGAACTAAACTAAATAATATTCCACTTCGTTGTGCTTCTGTTATTTACTGAGGAAAATCCTGCCAATCCAGATTACGTTTGAACAACGCTAACCGAATAGAGGCGTAGAATATAAAACGCATCGCTATACACGATTCATATACAAAAATTGTATATCAAAGAGTTTTTTTTTTAAATAGGAATAATATTGTATCAAAGTAACTCACGTCTTATACCCCAGTCCATCATGATGTTATGAAATTAATATTTGGAAATACGCCTTCGGTCCAACTTGACGATATTTATTAAGCTTCTTCTTCCTTTTCCCTTTTCCCGATATTATTTTCATTAAAAAATTTGCCGTGCACCCAAAAATATTATTTGTTGTGACGCGTTTGATCGTCAACCCATCGCAATAAAATATTTCATTGATTTAAAAAATGATTTGGTCCTCCTGTCGAAATTTGTATCTTGGTCCACTCGAAATACAATAAAAGTACGAATAATAGACTTTTAAGCTTAAACTGAACTTTCCTCAAGTTCCTTCTGACCTCTCGAAGGCTTCCGTTTGCAGAAAAGCATTTGCTTCTGACAATCTAGTAACACGTCATTTTTACTTCACTATTTGTCTTCGCTGTGTTCCACGATTCTCCTTGGTCCCGTTTAAGAAAATATACATCGACATAGTTTAAAAAGTACTTTCAGGATCTTTAACCGTTTTTCCAGAGTCCCTTGGGACACTTCAACCCTGACGTATGTTATATAATCGATACCCGTCGATTTCAAACTTCCGATACAAGTAATCTTTCCACCCGTTAGAACGAAAGCTTTGGTCCGCTTTTAAATTTCAAGTGTCTATTAACCTGAGACTGAATTACTTAAAAATTCTTTAATAGGTCGATATGCATCCATATACGAAAGCTCTTCATCCTTGTTGGTCCTTTAGATATCTTCCTTTTGTTTTACTTCATCGTACTTCCTTTTCCATAATTCTATTTACAAAGTAATGGCTGTCACACGAATGTCATAATCATTCAGTTTCACGATACGCTGAACTTCATCGATCTCAACTTGATTAAATGCACTTTTCTTTTTCTACTTCTCCTTACGTTCTATTTTTTTTCCCATGTATAGTTCTTCGACTGGCTCTAGACATTTAGAAAAAATATTATCCTTAAGAACAAACCAGCCTTCCAATAATCCAAATACTTGGCTATAGAAATATCGGCGTTACGTGGTCATTCAGAATAATTTACGTTGTACAATTAATTACAAGAGCATCAATTATTCCTCTGCTCTCTACGATCGTACGTACAGCGTTTTCTCACGCTTACCCAACAACACCGACAAAGCCATTAATTTCACGTGAAAGTGTCATCATTTTGACACTCATAAATGGTAAACAAACACTGTCATTTTTTGTGCATTTTAATCGAACCCACTTGGCATCATATAACAATCCAAACTACTGTATTTTATCTTTTCTTAATTAGCACAGACACACGGATATGACAAAGTAATTCGGATCTGACCGAATGCAAAGTATACGGGACATGACTTTCAGGGAAAAAAAAGGATTAACCCAATAGAAACAACCAAATCGACTCGATGGTCGAAAGGCAACTGAAGCTGAGTCGGTGTAACGGCCGAGACTGCGACGATAGCGCCGCCCCGTGAGTTTTCTCGTAGTCTTCTGAATGGTATATATATATATATATATATATACATGCGCGTGTGTAAGATATAGGTATACACGGACATACAGGGTGGTACCACATAGTACGAATACAATTCGAAGTAAATCCCTGATGAGAAGTTCTGTCAAGTATATGTCAACGCAAAGACGTTGAGTTTGTAATATTTTTTATTGTACACCAAACGATAAATTTAATCAAGAACTCGCGTCAAACGACATAGCCGCTATATTGTTCTGGCAAAAGGATCAATCATGGAATTGCAAGGATACCAGACATAATTTAATAAGTCCAATTTGCCTAAAGATTTTCCTCTTGAAATTTTGTATTTTCTCATTAGTATAAGTCACGTTAGTCCGAGGCCCAGTCTGACAGTCATATAAACTCGGCGCAGGCTTCCAAGTCGGTAGTCAAAACAAATACGTTGGGCTATGTTTTCAGGGTGCGACGTTACATAGAGATTAAATTAATGCGCTCAATAATACCTGTAGTTTCTAAAGAAACAAATCCAAACTAGTTTTCAATATATTTGGCACCCTGTATAACCCGGTATACGTGTGCACGATATACCCTTAAGGCCACGACCGGCTTACTCCTCCTCCTCCTCCTCCTCCTCCTCGTTTCTCAGTGTCTCCAAGTTCGTCTGCTTAGAACGTTATCCCACGACTGTGTCTCTGAGGAGACACAGACAGCCATGGTGCAAATAGACGAGCCTATAGTCGCAAGCGATTGTATTTTGGTAAAGACCGCAGAAGGACGAACTACTTACGTCAGGTTAAAAGCGACATCGGTTCTACTTCGAGAAGACTTTACCTTTCGATTCGTAAAAGGAGAAGCCACCTCGAAATGAAACTGTCCTTGCGGCCTGACGACACGATGTTCGTAAAGTCAGTCAATCAGGTTTAGACAGGATTCACAGGAACGTCACCGTCCAGTTACCCGGAAAGCACCAGTGGCTAGAAACCTCTGGTCTATTTGTATCGTGCAGACAGACAGCGATAATCTCGCGCAAGTTCAGAAAACGTGAAGGACAAAAACTGGAAGTGGATCGAAAAGGTTAAGGGCCACAAAGGGGTCATAATGCAGAAGCTATTTTCCTCTTGTCTACTCCCCGACGACGTCGAGTCACGTGAGTCGGAAAAAAGAAGCCTTTAGATCTCACGGAAGGAAAACTTTTTTTTTCCTCGCTACATCCCTTCGGTTTGTATCTCCTCCCTTTTAGCTACCTTCGTTTCCTTCTACGTTCGCTCCAGCCTGTACTCAGCGATTCCGCGTCGTCTTTGTAGCTTTTTCTCGCTTAGCCCCTTCCCTCGCACTTATTGGATAAATTCCGAGTAGTTTTTTTCATGGCTGTTATAACGTTTGTATAATGAAAATGAGTCGACTATAGATTTATATCGTTCTTTAACGTCAGACGGGGTCTCGGGATCCTTCACTTTCTGGATGAAAAATTTTTCAGTCGCTTAACGAGAACGTTTCATCGCGCGATTCCACTCGGAGGCAGGAAATTCATTTTCCATGTTCCGCGTCTCCAGTGGGACGTGCGCTAAGATCTTTCCAGATTTTCAGGATCACCCTCAGCTTCCCTCCTCGCGTCTAAATATAAATCCGAATCCGGTACTCCGAAGCGCTGGGTATCCCGAGAAGTCCTGAGGTATACTCGGAGGGTAAAGAAAATACCTAGAAAGTCAGGCCCCGGCAATTAGAATCGACGCGGACGTCACTCGAAGAACCGGACACGTCAGTCAGGCCAATATCCGGTCCACGTTATGGTGAAACTCTCGATGCATTAAGACGGTCACGCGCAATCAAGGTTATCGTCCTTGGCAGTTGATGCAAATTGATCAAATACAAAAATTCATAATCCCCATATCCTTCTCCGTCGTGTCACGTGGTTCGCACTCATTTTTTTCTTTCTTTTCAATTTCATTGGACCGAACGTCGTCGTCATCATCATCCCGACGCCATTACGCGAGCTCCTCGAGGATTTTTTAATTATCGAATATACCCAGGGAGACAACGAGCTCTCCTGTCGTGCGTCAAGCTTGACTTCAGCTTGTCAGTACGGATCAAACAGAAGGCAGCCAATTTAACGAATCGATCGTCAAAAGCAATTTACGTTTTCTGCCAGACGGTGTGCCAGTGCTGCCAACCGACATCGAGTGACCAAACGAAGAAGCTTGGAAGAATTTGATATTTGAAAAAAAAACGTTTCCCCTCGCGTCGCGATGCCGAAAAACAGCATCGATAATAAAGGTCTGGTTGTCAATGAAAAGAGCCTTGAGGTTTTCGACGGGTTGACGGATAACAGTATTTCGGCTGGTCAGAGGAGAAACGAACGACGCGATCAAGAGCGAAGCCTCCGGCCCTATGAATATTTCAATTGTACCTTCAGCCTCGAAAACTTTTCCTTTCCGTCTCCAGCGTCTTCGTCTTCAACTTCACGCGCCGACGGTACACGAGTCTTTAAAGCTTTAACGAGACTCCCGGCGGAGGCTCGCGGTTTCAAAACATCGCGACGAAAACTCGTTAGTCGCGGACTAATTAGAAATACGAAAGCGAAGGCGGGTTCCTTGGCTAGTTTCGCGTTTCTTTTACACAGTGCTTCTTACCCTCCGGTCCTTTATATCGCTTCTTCTTCTTCGTACTTTCCTTTTCAGGAGTAACCCCCCCCCCCCCCCCAAATACCGTGCCACTCCGCGAAGATCAACGACAGACGGAAGCTACGGAAAAAGTTAAAACGAAGGGAAATAAAAAAAAACATTACATCGCACTGAAAAAAATTCAATTTTCTAGAAAACACTCTCTGGTCCTCCTTCATCCGGTATACATTGACGGCGCCTATCCTTTGTGCAGTTTCAGACAAACCACAACCCTTTCTTAACAAAGCACAACAATAACAAGTACAATAGGATTCTTGCCATCCCCCTATCACCACGGGATGAACACTTCTTTCGAGTTTCAAACTGTTTCGGATATGCCCGAAGACTATCTATTTCCTGTACAGTCTCTTCCGGTAGTACTAAATACCACATACCCAAACTCGCCATGTTCTCGCGTATCCACGACAGGTCCGAATTTGCATTATCTTTCGTCCGCAGAATCTTTTTCATCAGCTTCTCTGGCGCATTATCCTTGAGCTTGCTCGGACGTAAAGATAGTCCGACAGGTAGGAGATTACCACGTGGGATCCTCTAGTGGTAGCTCGCGGACTCTTGGAATTTCGTGAAATCGACAATCACTTAAAAGAGATGCGCTTTGGCAATCATCAGGGTCCATCCTAGGCGCAAAAGCCTAGACTTGGCGAGCATCTGCCCCAAGCGCGCGCGCGCATATGGAAAATTATGATTGCGTGGCCGATGACGCTTACGCCGTTAAGTGGACGGACGAGGCTGAAGACGACGGAAGTGGCGGCTATAGGAAAAAGGGAGGGGAAGGGAGGGACGAGGAAGAAGGAGGAGGTCTCCTTCGTCATATCGAATTAGCATGATGCGACGTACTGGGGGCCGATTGATAGTCATTAGGATAATTAACCGGAAGAACCGGAAGTCACGGGAGAGTCAGCGAGTGAGGCACGATGGAGATAGGAGGTTACGGGAGTAGAGCACGTGCCAAAAATAGTTTAACCATGCAAAATTATCATGGAGACTCGACCCTGCCGAAATATTAATTAACGCTGACGGTGTCGTTTACACAAATCGTAAATACGTCGGGCCTATCGATCGATTTAATTTATTTGTATTGATTGCGCGTATGCGTTCGTACATGCGCGCGCCCGTATCTGCGGCATTTGAACGAATACTCAGTCCCATTGTTACTGGGCGGTAATTACAGGCAATAATTGGAGTAGGGGCTTATTACCGTCGCTCCTTGATTCACAACAGGGGTGGGATAATTTAAAAAAAAAATGTCAATTATTAATAATGAGATCCGAATCCCTCGTGCGGAATATATTGGTACTAACGGCAAATGGCACTTGAACATTATTTATTGATAACCGCGAATTAATTGCGAACTCGTGGGTTCCGGTTGGAAGCCGCGTCTGTGTTCAGCTTTATTCCCATAAAGCGTCTGTGCTCAGCTTTATTACCATAAAGCGTCTGTGTTCAGCAGACATGAGCATAAAGCTGAACACCGACGCGGCTTCTATACGGAAACCATGAGTATTAATGACAATATTAACCGCGAAAGCCTAAAATTTCTAATTGCAAACTCCCGATAATCTATTGGACACCGGATATATATCGTCGAGCGTGTACAGGACGTGTCAAAAATGCCCACGCATGTAGGTTTCGCTGATAACCGAAGGAATCCATAAGCCGCGATCGATACTCGTTAAATTATTTACTAGCTACTTAAATACGTAACGGGTGACGGGTAATCGCGAAAAATCGATAACACTTAAAACACAGACGAAGTAGAGAAATTGTCGATAACATGAAAAAAAAAAAAAAAATGTTATAGGCATCGACGCAGAGCCGTAGCCTTTGCAGCCACCTGATAAAATACACAGCTAGTCGAGGGGGGAGGGCGGGGGAGTGCGTCTCTAGAAATTCCTTCGAAATCGCTGTACTCCTATATTATACAGGGTGTCCGTCAGACTGCTGCCGGTACCCAGTTTTACCGTGAAGTTGGTTAAATTAAGCCGCAAACAGATCACGAGGATCGTTCTTCTGGCTATCGTCTCGTAAGATAATCTAGGAAAAAAACGTCATGGAAACCAGGATACGTCGAACGTATGTCGATCAGTGAAAACAATTTACACCGTTTGATCGTAGCACGCTGAACCTTCCTATCTCCCCGTTGTCCATCCACGGACTGTCTTTCGCGTTGGCAATAAAAAGTGCCGCGGGGTCGATCCTTAATATATATATAAAATAAAGACTGCGGAAGTAAGTAAGTAACCGCCGGAAAGCCTAGGTGGCGATAGTGGAGCCGATAGTATCGTATATGACCGAGTAGACGGTACACCGAGAAGAAGCACGATGGAGGACAAGCTCAAGGAGCGGCCCGAGAAGTATCGTATAACGGCCTGCAAGCAGAGGGACACGCGAGAGGTCGCAAGCTCTGGCACCGTCAAGCATCCCTCAGAAACCGGCGGCGGAGGATAGAAAAGACATCGGGAAGTCGATGGTCCCCGGAAAGGCCCTCCGCAGGGGAAGGAGACAGGCAGCCAAGAGGATCACAGCGACCGGTAAGGGAAGCGCCCTTGCCATCCTGGAAAGCCTAGGTGGCGATAGTGGAGCCGACCGGAGACCCCAGGAGGGATCCCGGAATTTATTGAGCAAGTATCGAAACGGGAGTACCGGTGCCTTAAGCACGCTGGGGGAAAATCGCTCCAAACAAAGGCATCGCAGTGCAGTGTCGCAGCGATAAAAGATCCTAGATTCTAATCATTTTCGAATATCGTAATCACATTCTGGAAGGCTACTGCCCTATAAGCGATTTGAATTATGGCGCGTAGGCTAAGATCGTAGATGGCCCCGTAGGGACTATGGAACGAAGATATCGCTTAGCCATTGGCGTAGCCCCCCCCCCCCCTGTTCCCCCTCCTTTCGTACAGGACGTTTCGTAATACTCGTTTAGTCGTAGAACCAACTATAAAGGAATATCAATGTAAAGGCTAAGAGGATAACCGACTGTTCCATTGCCGTGCAAATCCGGCAGCGAGAGCCCAGAGAGGAAATGGACCCACTCAAAGGGATTTCGTTTGGTAATGTTGCCTCTTGTATTTGATTACGCGCGGAGGAACCGAGTGCACCGACATCCGGTACGTTTGGCAATAAAGATAGCGGAAGTGACGCCTGGCAGAACCAGACGTGCTGCGCACACTTTAAATAGCTGACGTATACAGCTGGATGAGATCGCGCGGATACTTGGAATGGTCCCTATTTTATTTGCGGCTCTTTGTTCTGCTTTGTCGGACGGGTCCGTTTCCTTTGACTTCTTCTGTTTCGCCTGGTAGTTTACGTACGAAGGACTGTTGGGACCCCCGGGGATGGGGGGGGGGGGGCTCTTTTATTTGGAGATTGGCTTTGAATATAACGTGGACGCTCGTGCCAGGAGAATCCACGCTCGTTGGATCGTCGACTGCCATTGACTTTCTTTTGTCTTGACTTTCCAGACGCTCCCGATCTAGACGTGAAAATAATAATTTTACAATATGGCTTTAAGGGGGACATTTAATGTGCGCGAGAGGCAAGGAGACTGACAGTATAAATTTTACTTACGGATATATCAAGGGTAGCGGGTCTTTGAGCTTTGACTCGAAAGCTCTTTGTCCGGGGAAATACAGACGGGGAACAGGGATGCAGTTGAACTCTCTGTAAATTGTTCTGACAACCGCAGCGCCCTGCGCCGAGAGTCATCTAATTGGCTCGAGTACACCACAAACATGCCGGTAACGTCGCTCAAACGAAACTCTAACCTCTCGTGGAAATGTATTTCTTCGTGCGAAAGCGGAACGTGGGAAGAAGCGAGGAGGGAATTATGCAACTCGTTAACATTCGTTTTAATCGATACTAATTAACTCCGTCAGTGATTAACGTCGCTTCGTGATCGAGGGTTAATATTTGACGAATATTCAAATTTTCTCATATTCATTCAAATAAGATTGTCGCACATTTGCATTTTATATGGTGCTTGCGACGCGAGCGCCATCTACCTGGCTTACCCGAAAATAAAGTGTGTGCGCAGTAACGATAATGCTTTGGCAATCATGAGACGTACCCAGAGTCCTTTTTTTTTTCTTTCTTTTTTTCTTTAATATTTCTCACGAAAAAGTACTGATGATGCCGTGTGGCAGAGGCGTGATGGCTGTCAGAGTAAAGTGCCAGAGCGGCGCGTTTAATGGTTTCATCGAATTTACTGGCTACTCCCAATGCCGTTTTTGCACTATCTCACGGGACAAAAAGCTGAAGATTAAAAGGAGAAGAGAATACTTCGGCCATAGATGAAAGTGGAAATTTGAACGAAACTCAGTTAGCGGAAATGAAACATTGTATTTTTATCTCAAAACTCACCACGCGTGGAGGGATGATTCATAAGAATTGCCAAAGGACACTCGTCGTCGTCCAGGATGTATTCTTGATGCGTATTTGTATTTTCACCGTTTACCTATAATAAGAAAAAGACCACAAAGGTAAATCACTCTTTCTTCATTCCTTCGATCACTTCGCTTCTTCTCTCAAATCCAATTAGATATACAATTAGATACAAGAATACGTGTGTTTGAAGAAAACTGTAAACTTGAGTTATCTTTATGAAGTTACGATGATACCTGCTGAAAAGATATAATTATTCAACGGAAGCATAAAGATACTGCTAGAAAAGCATCGGCAGCAACTTTTCCTTTAATTAAATTAACTCCAATTAAGTTAAGTGTCTCATCGATATTGCGATAAAAATTAATCAAAGGTTGGTGCAATATTGCTTTACCAAGTAAAGTAAGAGTGAGAATAGTGATAATATACAAGAACTAATGACCAGGTTTTCACAGGAGATGATAAGTAAAATACCTATCATGTTTTATACCTATACATATAATGAACTATAGATATATATAGGATGCATTTTCACTTCCGATTCAACTCCAGAAACCTGGGTAATATCTTCATCCCGTTGAAGAAAAAAATGCTCTACCTATTCGTCGATAAGTTACGTGCCTACCTTATCGACCGTCGGTAACGATAGCATTAAAGGACCTTCGGTCGGTAATTCAGAGAAGAAGAAAAATGTTTCAAACAATGCCAAGAAGAACGAGATAGGAAAAATTATAATTTTTACCTGCACGAGGCAGTACTGTTGTGGATCCACCTTGTCCAATCCATATTTGGATAACATTTCGCGCACGACCTGGGCCGCAGAATCGCGTACACTCAATAAAAGTGTTTTATACGGAACGTCCTTGCATAAAGCTTCACCGTAGATCTTAAGAGTACCGCCCGTATCAGGGCCACCGTCTTTGCTGCGAAATTGTTGCAATTTCCGTTCCAATTTTTGTTGACGACGACGTCTCATTACCGCTTCTGGATTTGATATGCTGCGAGTGAAGCTTGTTTCCGGTAACTCTGAAATGAAGAAAAAATTGTATGAAATTTCAACACATCCAGAACTGATACAAGCAATGATTTACAGACAGTGACAGTCGATACAAGAGTCCGTAATTTAACTGAACTTCTTCATAACTTAAATGACACTTTGCGGACCAACAAACGATACCATTTATCTTACATTCACCGTGCAAAAAAACTGTACGCGTCGATGGATGGCAGCACCGTAGAGCCGCCAAGTTCTCAACAAGTTTAAGCTAACATCATACGCTCGTAAGACTTTCACAGGATTTTGTTGTACTTTCCATTAATCGCTTCAACGCCGCCAGAGACGACCAAATAGTTTACAATAGAAAATACGTTCAATCAAAGAGCCCGTAACGCTACATGTGCACCAACACACGTGATAACTCTCACAATTAAACCATACAAAAAATAAAATATCTTTTGATTTCGATCCACCCATACATTTCAGACCACTGACGTCTAAAATATCAATTCAATTCTAGTGCGTTGCTCATAGTTATCTCAATATCTCCCAACGCCCCCTATTATCCCCAAGCCCCCCTGGACCCCCCCACAAACAATCCAACCTAACTATTCAGCAGTGCCCTAAGACTCACACTCAATTTACATGTAAAATATCGATCGCAGCTTTATAGAAGGCAGCCGTGGCAACGTAGCGGCTAATCGATGATACTCGCTTATCGCGAGAGCCTGAAGAACAAGAGCACGTTTGGTGCTCGGTTTCCCTTGGCACGACCTTGGCTTTGGTTCCCCATTATAACAGGTAGAGCAACAATAGTTTCACTCGAAGGTAAGGAAACAAGTAAAACAAAAGAAAAAAAAAAAAAGGTGGAAAGAACGAACAAAAGCTACCCACTACGATCAGTCCATCGCCAATTTGAAAACACAAGTTTCGCCTACAATGGGTTAAGAGTTCACACACCTTTCACGACCCTCGCTCCCCCCCAGCTACAATTCTAAACATAGACGCAGCGACAAATAAAGTTTTCCCAAAATAGATCAACCTGTGTAAAGTTTCTCGGCCACGCCATTCTGATCGAGCGGTATCGAATTTTCATCCTGCTCCCCGGCAGCCGAGCTCTTCAGCCTGCTGAGCTTCTCCTGCTTCTTCATTTGCTTCTTCTCCCGTTTACTGAGCTTCCGTCGAAAGCTGGAACCCTCGGCGAAACCAACACCCTGGGCATTGGTTTTGTCGTCGATCCGACGAAGAAGGAAACGTCCCTCCCGGTCGTCAATGTGCCAATTCAGCTGTACGAGCAGCGGCTTCTCTTCCAAACCCAATTTACGTTCCTCTGGAAAGTTGTAACGACTTCATTTGATTTTGCGTAAGCGACAAACGTTTATTGTTACTCGCAATCAATAACAGTCTGTATTGTCAAAAAAAAAAAAAAAAAAAACCCAACAGCTCGGGTCTGCCTTACCGCCATTCTCGTGTATTTCGTACAGCGCGTATTCCGGTACCGAGAGCATTCGCATATCCGGTCGAAATTTCTCTATGAGCGTCTCGATGACAGCTTGACTGGTTGCATCGGATGCGACTCTTATGCACTTGGTAGCGACTTTCTGTCCGCTGTCCTGGAAGTAGAACCTCATCACCCCGTGAAACTCCAGATCCTACAGGGAAGACAAGGAAATATGAAAAAAAAAATCAATAAGCTGCACGGTCACTTCCGTTAAGAACAATCAGAGTAACATAAATAATAAAAATAAATATAAATTCTCCGTTTACCTCGTTCGGCTCGGAAAGCTCGAAAAGGTCGAGCCGATTCGCGTTCCATTGCTGTATAACGCCGCGTAGAGCTTCGCGTTCGGCTTTCTTGTTGGCCACTTCGGCAGCCATTCTGGACAGACAAATAAACCAGGATTGCACGTCAAGCATTGTCAATAGCACGAAGGCGTTGCTACTGTTACTTATTGATTTATTTCTTAAGACAACAAAGAGAGAGAGAAAAGTTAACGGGAGTCAAGATAAGGGGCGGGGGGGAGGGGGGGCCAAAAAAAAATTATCATTCGACTCACGTAGTCATCGTGATGGTACCGCGATATCGTTCGTACTTCCATTAACACACAATGGACCGATATGACACACCCGGTACATTAAAATATTTGAACGACCTTTCTATATAATCATTAATTACGGTCACGCGTACTTATATTCGTGTAGGACGTACGATTTGTTTTACGGCACATCGTACACGGGTACAAGCACAAAGGCATTGTCGAACTAGTAATTAAAGAGACACCCAGTATTATACCTATTAGTTACGATAAACAATTAAGTCTGTATTCTTCCTATATCCTGCCTCGATGTATAACAAGGTACATCGGACGGGTTCGATAGCAGAACGTTAATTGAAGTAGCGAGTAAAATTATGGCTAAGCTGTCTATTGCCTTAATTAGTATAATAATGTAGTAAATCAGGAGAACAAAAAAAAAGTGAGATAAAAAAATTACTTTGAAAGCGTGTGAATTTTTCTTTTTTTTTCTCAAGTACCAACAACTCTGCTTCTCCATCCACCCTGGAGAAATTCCAGCGTAAGCGTCAGAGATATATACGTCGCATACCATGCATACTTGAGGAACCCTTAGGGTGAGTTCACAAAGTGACGAAGACCGAAAGGCATCGCCGGTGTTAGTGCGCAGGAGGGAGGAGGACCTTAGCGCGGTTTAAAAAATATTTTCAAGTGACACTTTGAGGGTTGACTTTTTTTTTTACCGTGTGAACGCATAATGACTCTTTCTTTCTCCACTCGAGATGCACCAAAAATTTATATGCGACGCAGTATAAATGCCGGAACGACTGTTTGACTGTGTTATCTATTTTTTTTTTCGTATAGGATTAGTCGAACAGCCGAAGGGTGAATTATCGCGGATTAGAGAGACGGGGGCGCGAGGGACGAGTCGAATCTATCTAAATTGAAAATAGGAATTGCGGAGCAGGAAATTTCAATTGCAACATAGCCACCTGTCAAGTTCCTCGATACTTCGCGCAAACTAAACCCGACAGACAATAAACCCCGTTAAATCGGATAGTCTCGCTCGACGCGAAACGTGTAATTTTCCGTTTCCATTGAACGCCTGCCGGTTCTCGACTTTCGCGATTATATTTGTATTATTACAATTTGACGTTGCGTTGTGCACGCGCCCTAAGGCCAAAAACTATTAAATTCATCATTATGGACGATTACAATTACAGAGGCTTTAAACAGTCTCACTCTTTTTTATCGCATACACTCGACGGTGTTCAATAAACATTACGAAGCGACAAATTCGAATTGCGCGATTGATTCTCACGTAAGCGACACTCCGACGATGTAGATGCACCTTGAAAAATCTCATTTCACTGGGTTGAACAAGAAGCCTGGGTTACACCGAGGAAATTCAAGATCGAGTAGAATAATTTTTTTTTTTTTCCCCCCTTTACGTTCTTCTCTTTAATTCTGTTGCGAAAGTTACGGGCGAGTCACGTGTCACGGAACGCTCCGGTTTCCATGTAATTACAGTACGTGAACTCGAAAAGACTGCGACCGTCGCGAAGAAAAGATCGGCAAGACCTTAAGCGAGATGAGAAGGCAGAAGGAGGTCGCGCTGAAATTCCTGTGAAAAGTACCATCTTTCTTTTTTTTTTTACCCGCTCCTTACGTCTTTCCAGTTTTCTTATGTCTCCTCGCTTCTCCCTTCTCTTTATCGTTCATTATTTATCTCCTTTTTTCACTTCATACATGACCGCCCCCCCCTCCCCCCACTCCCCATCGCAACCCCTTTCGTATCTCTCTTCCCTGCAATCTCGCCTTTATTTAAGCCTCTCTTTCAACGGTCCTCTTTTTCTCGGCCATTTCTTTCTCAACTTCTTTATCGCAACCCTCTACTACACCTCTTTCTCTCCATTTCACCCCTTTTTTTTTATCTTTAATTCCATCCTGTACAATGAATAAGGGAGACATACTCGAACGACAGGCAGGAAACGGAAATACGACATTCGCCCATTTCACTGCGACATTAATTTACGCGTCTCCCCGCGACGAAGAGGGGGGGAAAAAAAAAACAAGGGAATATTAAAAATTCACTTACAACATAAAAGAAAAGGAATCGTATCACAGGTTTCACTTGGTATCGTAATAGGCGCTTCTGTTAGAAATAATAATAAAATTCGCCTGATTTCTACAAGGGAAAAGGAAGGAATCGTCGTTCCGCTTTGCGTGTACTAAATTTATGCCGGTTAAACGTCATTCATTGACTGCAGTAACATTCGCTTAGTAATGCCCGCTTAACCGGAGCCAGTTAACTTAGGCGCCATCCACAACCCATCGACTGCCACCACTCGAGTCAAGTGTCTCGCAAAAGTATCTACTCGACAGACCCACGAAGCTGAGTCTTTCGAGTGCGTTTGTTTCCATTTTCTCCTTTTCAAAAGAGACCAAGAAAAAAAAATATACGACAATAACGTGACGTTAGGCCAAGTACATTTGTGATATCGCCATAGAGTACGCGTCACGAGAGTGCCACCACACGGAATAGACGGGGGGGGCCCCAAAGGAGAAACGGCGTACTTTTAGGCTTTCTCCACACAATGAAAAAAATATCCTTATATACTATATCTATATAACTCGACTGTATATATATATATATATATATATATATAAGAGGAAAGGTTTTTGCACGGTTTGGCGATTTCCAGGAAGTGTTTAAACTGCCTGATTCAAGTAAGCATCCTAAAATGGATGCCTGTCCGACACTGTCTTAGTTGGGCCTTATCGGGGTCGCCGGAAGTTCAGGTTACCTACACTGATTACCGTACTTTCGGTATTATAAACTAAAGAGCACGAAACGGAACTAAACGTTTTAAGACGACGCTACTTAACTACTTTTATCGTACGGACGATACGCAGTGGTTCAATGTGTGTTTGAGGCATATCCTCAAAGCAGCGACTATTGTTCTCGCGTGTATCTATGTTTACCCCAAGTTCCGTTTCGTTTCTCATTGAAATTGGATCTCTCCAATTTATTGACAACAACGTGTCCAGCACGAGTGACGCACCGAGGCGAAATCGAGGGAGCGTAACTGCAATCGACCATTACGAAAATTAGCAGAACGAACAACGTGAAACCCGCGTCAACGATTTCGTCGTGTAGCCAAATTGGAATTTACTGATTAACCACAGTTTTTTCCCTAACAACCTGAAAATACGTTGTTTTCGACTGGTTTTCACCATCGACACATCCTATGTATATATTACATATATGCCATATATACGTAGACGGACGGAATTTTCGGGTTGATAAGTAATTTGGTATGCAGTATCGCGAGTGCACAGTAAGACATCAACCTTGCAAATAAAATTTTTGAAAAAATTACGTCAAACTAATGTCGACGCGCGCTCGAGAAACTAATGAACGTAATTTTACTCACTCTTCAGGTACAGTCATCCTTTTCGAAAAACCGTTTCACTGAGTTTCTTGTGTCTAGCAGGAAGAAAGAAAAGCCAGAAGACACTGCACGGACACTGCAGATTCCCACACGTCGTACAATCACAGCCAACCACCGCAAGAGCACAATTGTCAAGGACAATGGGCAGCACGTGGAAAGAGAATATCCTCGGAATAAATACTTCTGTACCAGTCGGTCCCAGGGTGCATTATTTTCACTAAACGCGCACCGTTAAATTCGATATCGCGGGCAAAGTCACGAAACACAAGGATACCTCGTCTGCCGACGAAAACGGTATCGTATGGCAGGTAAAAGAGGAAACAAAGATACAGAGAGACAGGAAAAAAAAAAGTTCTCTCTCCACCAAGAGAGTCCCTGTTACGTGTAAATAAAGAAGAATTGGTATAAAGAGGTGGGTGTCAGAGAAGTAGAGGTTAGACAATAAGAAGTTTGAGGGGGAGTAACGGGAATTTCAAAGTAATAATACCACACCCAAGAAGCGTCGGTAAGCCACTGAGGGACAAACGAAACGAGAAAACTGACAAACTGACTGGGGCACAAGTAAAACGGTGGGAGAAGTTAGAGCCTCGGCATGCCGGTTGGTTCTTTCCCTTGTGCGTTGGCTCAGGGTACTGACATACGCTGGAATGCCAGAGCTAATATACTATAAGCACTATAGAGTACCGGCTATAGTCCGTTCGGCTTAGAGCACTACGTCACAGCAGGGACATTCAAGAGGATTACACCTACCGTAGGCGCTCCTATAGTACGTGCCTCTACACGAGTCCGGCAAGGTAAATACACATCGGCGAACGGAGTATAGGAAGTTCCAAAGAGTTTACTCGCACGGACTATGAAATTCCATAGAGTCCAGACAGTACGCGTATGACAAGATTACGATAACCGTCCTATCTCTATCTCCCTCTATCTCGTTGCTCCGATATGTAGAAGATTCGTCGAGAGAAAGCCTTGCTCAGGTAATTCTAGACGAATTCAAAATACTCTATAGTATATCCAGCGAGTACTGTACATATATGCGATAGATTGAAACGGCGCACGGGCGTGTTTACGCCTGTGGAGAATTTTTCTACGTGACCCTGATGACGTTCGACGCGTCGCCATGACGTGTGACTTAGCGATGACTGGGTGATCCCCACGGGTACGGTGGGACTGACTGGGTGTATATAGTCTGTCGGTCGGTATAAACGTGGTACGTCGGTATAATATAGTAAGTACGGTATCCGAGAGAGAGGGAGAGAGAGAGAGAGAGAGAGAGAGAGAGAGAGAGAGAGAGAGAGAGAGAGAGAGAAAGAGAGAGAGACTGGCCAGGTGCGCCACTGCTACGCTCAACTGCATGGGAATGCTCGAGCGCCACGATTTTCCTTTTATCTCAGTTCGTTACTTAGTTTTTCGCTTTTTTTCCTTCTTTTCCGCTTGCAGTTTTCCTCATTCTTTTCCCCCTACATCTCGAACACAGAGCATAACGTCAATCTATATTATTTGAAGACCGTGCAAGCAGGCGATAGAGGTTAATTGCGTAGATTTCAGCGGATGCGTTTACACGTTATTAGAAAGCCTCCCAGGATGCAATTGATATATAAAAAATGGAGTATCCGTTCAACTACGAACGCGCTAAACAACGTTCAATATTTCGCATATTCACGATGAATTTTTACTTTATTTTTTTCTTGCTCTTCGTCCAGGGAAAAACCAGTGCCCGACAGCCGTGTCGCCGCTAATGGAAATATAATACGAGACTCTTGAGATGTAACAGGGGACGTACCATAGGGGATGTGTCTTTAGCTTGACAAGCTGCAGAGCCAGGATTTCGCGTTTAAATAAGAAACCCAGACAAGCCGAGTACCGGGTAGCCAGTGGATACGAGAGAGAATGGAAATTGGTTCAGCGAGCGATAGAAAAATAGTGCAGAAGGAAAAAGAAGACAAAAAGAAAAAAAAAGTACCGCTCGGAATTGGCAGGCAGATCGTAGAACACAGAATGCCCTGGTTGGCAAAAAATAATGGATGGACCCGAGGGGTGCGAAGGTAAACTGACTGTGGGCATGTGTGCTACCCATACCCTCTGCCTAGGGAATCAAGTAAAATGAAGGGTGTGCGATCCCACTGGGAGAAAGGTATACCTATACAATTCGAGAAAGGGAGAAGAGAATCGTACAAAACGAAGAATAAGAGGAAGAAGAAAGTTCTAACAGGACGACTCTCTCCTCGGTGTCTCCCTCTGTCCGTGCGAAAAACATACTCATCGAAAATCAGCTCACCCTGCACACCTAGTCTTCGAAAAAAAAATTCGCCAACCACCCCTTGGTCCCGAGTAAACATTTTGGAAAGCTCAGCCTCCCTCTCTCTGTATTATACATTCTTGTCTAAAATTAGGGGTGCGCGTCTCTCAAAATCCTCCCTTCCCGCTCCGCTCTCAATTTATCCCCATGTAAAACGGCCCCCTCTCCCCCCCCCCCCCATGGTATAACCATATCGAAACTCGTACCACCACCCCATATGGATGATGACGCGTAAGGCCCAAAAGTGCCTCTTATAAATTATAATAAATTGCCATTTAGGACCACGGCGTGTGTGCCATTCGCACGCGCTTACACGTCGACCGTCCACTAACGAAGTCAAGGGTGAAGGGTTATGAGGGAAGAGAAAAGAGATGAAAAAAAAAACTAGTCCCACTGGATGAAGGGTCCAAAAAAAAAAATATTGAAGCGTTATTTTTCATTTTCATTTCTCGTGCACACACTCGTCGCCCTGCTATTCAATCTTCATTTTTGCATTACTCAACTTGCCCGGGTAATTTATTCCTGGTGATGTTGTCGGTTTTTGGCCATGTCACCCCCCTCTCCCCCCTACCCGCCCTGCCCCCTTTCAGTTCACGCCGCCCGTCAACGACGCTATCGAAGAGTCAACGACTGACGATTTTACAGGAAAATTTACAATAACTCGTAATCGCTACCGAATTTACGTGCTACCAAAGCCTATCTCATTTTTCACGTATAATTTTTCCGGTTAATTAATCGTTTGGCGATAAATCGAACTTAATGAAATGCCCTCGGAGTTCGACGATATACATCGTTTGGAGTTTCGCTTCGATGTTACCGATTCGAACGTCCCGCCCCCCACCACCACCACCCGTGAAATTTCCATCTAAAAGTTTAAGCGCCTGTTCTACGTTTAAAATATCAAAGCTAATTCCACTCTGAGAATTGCATAAAGGTGAAGCGACAAAATATCGTATCATAAAGTTTCGTTACGTTTCCCGGAAACCGTTACCGTATTACTTCGTGAGCATAAAAAAATGCGTTATTCAAGAAGCTACGGCGAATAAATATACTTGCTTCCTAATGCAAATATACTTATATGCATGCGCGTACGTACGTACACGTGGTATGGGATATTTGTATGGAATTTTCTGGATATATATGTATGCTAATACGGGTCTACATATAAATGTGGGAGGAAGGCATGAAACTCTAGAGTTTCCAGAGCGCGAGCCACAGGATCTCCTTTCATTGCGATGCACCCGAGACAATAATAGTTTGGTAAATGGGATTAAGTTTATTATTGCGTTAGAAATGTTATTTTTTTGCAAAATATATAACAGTAAAATATATATATATATATTGTATACATGTAGCAGGCACTTGAGAATTGGTTGGTATAGAGCGGGGAGTTACTCATATTTTTACTATTGCGAATACACATGTGTATATATATATATATATATATATATATATATAAAATGCCACGGGTTACATAACTCGAGAAGTTTCAAGAAATGAAGCAGCCAAGAGCTTCGGTCGCCGTATCGGACTCGCCTCAAAGTAATTTTTCCAGCTCGTGCCTTTGGCAAAGGCACAACTGGTTAATTAAGTCGAGGTACAATTAATAAGGGGATCCATTGTTTCATATTAAGTATAGCGATACCAAATGAAAATTACGTTAAGTAAATTACAGGTGTAAAGCGAGAGAATTCAGAGTGGCGCTTCCGATCCATCATTTTATTATACTTCAGGAGTCTCGCAAAACATTTTCGGCAACTCAAAGCGAAATAATAAGCGTGGAAGGAGGGAGTGTGAAATAAATTCAAAATTTGTAAATTCAAAATTTCTTCAAACTTTCGCGGTATTAAATAATAATAATAACTTATGATTGATAATAAAATAATAGACTAACGAATCATTTGGTACAGTCCAAGAAGAATTCTCGTAGCTCGTTCCTGATCGCGATCTCGATCCCAAGAAACTGTAAGAAAAATTTCATGGATCATTCGAGCCTATAAGAAAACGTGAACGTAAGAAAAATAATAAAGAGCGATCAATTAAGAACAGAATAACAAGTGTAGGCGGCAATCAAGAAACTAATTATTTTCGATTGATTCGAATAATTTTAATCGATCGACGACAAGCTCCAATTACATTTATCACCGGCACACGATCGATCTCAAAATTAATTTTCAAAAGTTATAGATACAGTGATACGGCATTATGGACGTGCGCGTTACTATATGAATGCTCGTAAATTTGTTTCCGCTGAAACTCCGAAGAGTCGTGGGACGGAATTGTAATTAGTCAGTTGAGCGTAATTCTGATACTGTTTCGTTTAATGAGTGTTACGTCACATCCGCAAAATTAGTCACGGGCATTATTCAATGGCGTATAACAACATCTAGGTTAAGTCCTGCCGAGCGGACTCGGCCAATTCGCCAATTCTATTCGCGAGCTATATATTCGCCATGAGCGGCTCAATTTGCATTTTGCATCACTCGACTTATTTTTCAGTCGTTATATCAGCAGCACTTCTACCGCCACCAGCAAGTATCCGCACTGTGACGGTAACAGTACTTGGAGTACCGATATTACTAGCAGGCAAGATTGCCGTATCGCGAAAATCCTTTGCAAGGACTGTACGTTAATACGAAATAGGAATAGCTTTTGATCTCACTCTCTATCTCGAGCTTTGACAAAGTATAGCTATATCTAGTTAAAATCGGAACACATACAAAGATTCGTATCCTTAGTATTGCACGATAGCATATGATGCTCAAAGTAAAAAAAAAAATAATTATCAGAGCTTGATATATACATATATACACACACACACATAATCCTGTAACCGTATTGAATGGTTGATATGGAAAAGCTTTTTCTCGAGCCTTTCCAGTTTGATCCTTTGAAATTTGAAGCTAATAAGGCGAGTCGCCGAGAGGAAAGAGACTCGCCGATATGAAGGAAGACGAAAAATATGGAAGCGTAAGTAGAATAAAGAATAAAGAGAGAAATGCCAGAATAAAGATTTATCTTGCGTAAAACTAGAAAGTTCAGAGAGCGAGAATTGGAGTCGAGGCTCGATTTATCGTCTCGGCGAGGACTGGGGAAAAAAACCGAATGAACGAAAGGACGGAACAAACGAAAGTGAACGAGTAGGACATCCGTGAGAAGAGATCCAGGCGGTCGTCCTTTCAAAAGGATACCGCAGAATATCCTTCTGCGAGCCGTTCCATATATCCTTAGGCGACTTAACGATCTTCTCGCCTCAAGTAAATTTCTTTGACAAACGCGAATCCCGATTTTTCTTCTCGTCGTTTCCTCTTCCTCTTATACGTAGCAGGCGAGCTTTATGATTCTCGCCATTTGCAAAGCGACTCTGTGCCCCCCGCTCCGCCATTCCACTTGCCTAAACTTATTTTTCTGTACCTTCTTGACGACGAAACAACCGTGACTTTTCGATCCTGATAAATTAGTAACGTCTGTACACAAAAGGTACCAAGAAAAGGGATTCCAAGAGATAACGAAAAAAAAAAAAAATTATAGACGCGCAAGTCGAGACGTCGAGTGTAAGACAAAGTGTGTACAGGAGAAAAGGTTAAAAAAAAAATCTTAGCCTAAACGTATTTACGTAATTCCTGCTCTCGTTATTCCCATTATTCTCCTCGAGCAGTTTGAGGTTATCGACGTTCCTTATACATAAGCCGTGCATAAATGCGCAGGTAGTACTGCTCGGCAGAGAAAAATATTCAAACATATAGCTATAACATCCGGGTCGGTAGGAAGTCCTAGAAACGTCGCATCGGGGAGGTCAAACCGGCTTCCCTGACGAAGCTTCCACATACTTTGACGAAACTGCACGACGAGCAAACAAAGCGGCTGATTCCGGGTGTCACGAAAAAAAAAAAAAAAAATAAAGCAACCGATCGCACCCACTCGTATACTTTTGACGGGACAGAAAAATCGAATGGTCAGGGTAATTCAAGGAGAGAGAAGACGACTAACGAGTATCGGGCATCCGGAGCTCGACTGGCCCGTAGTTCGCCGTGTCCTTCGTTCCTCTCAATGGAAACGTCTAAACGGCAACACAATGGCACGCGTACCACAGGAATCGAGAAAAACTTTCGTGGCTTTCAGAGTTTGCCTTTTTACCTAGTAGACGAGGCGGTTGTTAGCAGCGCTGCAATAACACGGCACTGCGGAGACTACCTACTGAGAATTCGTGGAGCTTTGCGGTCCTTCGAGCTTGAAAAGCTCATGACGATCTACGAGCAGGAAGGCCGCATCGCAACGGATTAAACGTAGCTCGCGAGATGCCACGGAGCTTTATCCGAGCAAAAGTTGCACCAAATGCTTCGCTCTCTTTCTTACCGACTGGCGAATTCGCTTACGGGGGGGGGGGGGGGGGGGGGGGGGGGGGGGGGGGGGGGGGGGGGGGGGGGGGGGGGGGGGGGGGGGGGGGGG
>JASANN010000525.1:1524708-1551976 GCA_031762395.1 Calameuta pygmaea | reverse complement strand
TGGGCCAAAATCCGTATGATTATTCACTCGCAATTATTGGACTTTTCTTATGAAAACTCATTGGTGAATGCTGCTGGGAGCTGGGTGCGAATTTCGAACCTTTCGGTTGTGAATCCGCTACCTTGATCACTGGGGGTTAGGGGCGGGGGGACGGGCCTAGAGAGTTTATACCCCAAATTCGAGCAGTTTTGGGCCAAAATCCGTATGATTATTCACTCGCAATTATTGGACTTTTCTTATGAAAACTCATTGGTGAATGCTGCTGGTAGCTGGGTGCGAATTTCGAACCTTTCGGTCGTGAATCCGCTACCTTGATCACTGGGCTCCGGCCCCCCATGCGCACCAGCGTATAATTATTAACCGCTACAAGAGATCCAAAAGAACATACAAATTTTGTAGTACGATACGTAATTTCTTGATATCGAGACGCTCTTACTTTCTTTGATTTATAAAGAATATGATAAACAATTTGGACCACAAGCGGTCGTGAGCTACATGATAAATTTTAGCACTTGTTATTGCACTCTTAATAACATATTCAGGTTTAGAAATAAATACAATGAGAGTATTTCTGATATATATGTAAAAATGTTTTATTTGTTATTTAATGTTATAAAATGTTTTGGCTTGTTTCCTGTTTGCAAAACCTTTTTTTTCATGTTCAGCTGTCGTGATTTGTTGAAAAAATTAACATAGATATAAAAGAAAAAATTATATATAGATATAAACTTAACATATTTTGCATGTAACATGATTCTAAGGTTTGAAAGATTTTGAAAAACGCTTTGTTTAGGTAAATCAACTTTCCTTTAAATTGAGACTAAGGTACAGGATTTTTCATTACATTTTTGTAAACGGCACAGTTGCTGTATTTCAAAAGTTGCTTGCACACGTAACCTGAAATTGGGGAATGACTAAAACTAATTGTGGATAATTATAGCATCAATTGTAATACTACTTTCAATTATAACTGTGCAGTTTCCAAATTCTGGCATTTTCAAGATACTGTAACTTGAGAGGTGCTTGTATAACTGAAGAACTGTTGGTATGGCAGTTATTTGATGGAGAAAGTTTCGTGAACCGAACGGTCTACAGACTCCAATACAGGTTTTCGGATCATGGGTTGCAAATTATCAGATTGTTCTTGTACATCAAACGTTCAAAACACGATCCACTTTTTTCCAAATGTATTTATATAATGCAACCAGCCTTTTGGAATATCGACACTGTCAGGGTTTTTGAATGTTTCCTGGAATATGTCTTTCAGACTCTGATTTAATTTGCTATCCAGTAATACTTTTTTTTCATCTATAAAAGTTCCATTTCCATTCTCAGATTGATGATCATGAGTTATCTTCAATATTTGGTTGCCAACAATCATAGATTCGCAGGCGTTTCCATCCAGGTTACTATTTGGAATTGTCATGTCACTCATAACAAAGTAGTGCTCAGGTTCCTGATAGAATAAAAATACAAATACAAATAATGTTTGAGCAAGTGGATGTATGCGTTGCTATAAATATTGTGTCAGTATCAATAATCAAGTATATACAATGATAAACTGATATATAATTATATATGGAATTCTTACCTGACACTCAATGTACTTGTACCATATACTTCTCCGCTCTGTATAATGTTGGGACAGCGACTGATGTCAGCGAAAACCGAAAGAACAGCTTCATTGATGAGCTTGGAAATTCATATGATATCTGTATATTAAGAAAATACATATTAAAATTTATTTACAGTAAAATAAAAAAAAAAGGTAGCAATAGAACTCGTTAATTTATGCCTACAGAGTGTAGTCCGACTTTTTTCAATGAATTTAACTTACCTTTGTTATAACCTTTCCTGCAGCATCTTTATGGATAAAGTGCCGAATAATATTGGTCTCTTGAAAATGTTTTTCGCAAACTAAATGGTGTTTGGAATCACGTCAATCCATTTCTTTTTCAGTTCTGCATCTTTTTTTTTACATGAAAAAAGGATACTCGTTCCTTATTACTTTCATATCCGCTTTTACATTTCGGCATTATACACTTTCGATTCATTTTAAACTCAACACACTTTTCCTATTCGATGTCTAGAAGACTGGAAAATGATAAAGTTGACAAACGACAGTTACGATAACCAGATTTAGATAGGTTATGTTTGAAAGTGGATGAAAAAACCGGGTCATTGTGCATTTGTATAAACAGGCTCCTCCGATACTAGCGCCTCATATTTTGAACTAAAATCCGGAATCCAAAACGGTACGTCCATTTACGCTAAGTGCACAGATCCACAGACCCCCAGACTTGTATATAAGACCATGCTTTAAATCTTGAGAATTTGAGCAGCCGTGATGGAAGAGGATATCGACATATACGAGGATTTGCCCAACTTCAACGTAGAGGAAGATTGTAACGTGAGATTTTATTAAGCGAAACGGTATAGGTTATGTTATTGTTCCTGTGGAAGACTTAGGTTGACATCCCTGCAATTTCAGCTTGCTAAGAAGAACAAGGAGCTTACAGAAAAATGCTTGAACTTAGAGAAAGAAGTATCTGAACTTTCTACAAAATTGGAAGCTTTGCAAAAAGCCAACAAGACTTTGGAAGTTAACCTATCTTCCTTGCTTAAGACAGCGAGGGCTGAAATTTCTAGGAAGGATAGAATGATTGCTGAGACTAGGGAAGAGTATGTATTTGCTTTTTTAATACTGAATTAACTAATTGTATATTTATTATTCAAGTGTATTTTATCATTTTCAACGTTTCTAATTTTTTACAGATTGAGTAATGTAGTATTTAGACGTGGTTTTTATGGGAGATCAAACGAAGCCAAAGAGAAGCGCTCAGCCAAATTATTTGGAAGGCATATTAAAAAGGAAACAGTGTCTTCCTTGGAGAATAATATAGTGATACCTGATTATACTCCATCCACAGAATATTTTTGCACTGGTCCCTCAAGTGCTTATCAGAATGAAGATGAAGATACAGAGCAGAAATATGAACCAGAAAAAGTAATAAATACTGTATTTGGTAAGCGCTTACGTAAAAAATTAATGGAACAACAAGAATTAGAGCAAATGCAGAAAGAACAAAAGAAGGAAGAGGAGAGACTTGCTCGTGAAGAAGAGGCCATTAAAACTCGTGTCATAACTGAGGCTAATAAAGGAAGCGCAGTTGATAATAAGGAGAATCAATCACAAGGCGAAAAAGTTGTTAGTCTTAGTTCAACCGAGATTCTCAATTCATTAGATAATGCATCGGCTTCTTCCAAGCACAGAGCAATTCTAGTACACAAGCATGAGAGGAAACGAATAAACAATGAAGAAGCAAACAAAGAGGATTGTAAAAGAATAAAATTGGTCCAGGACAGATCAGAATACAATAGAAGACAACGATACATGGAAAAGTTAACAAATTCTCACAGTGAGCAATCTCCAAGTGCAAATCAGTATCGACACGCGAAAAGGGACTCACACGATGACTGGAAATTCAATGAAATAGGCCAAAGTTCTGTCGCAAAAGATTCTGAGTACAAATTTAATTCATTACCAACCGAAGAACGGAAAAATAATCATCCTGACGACATAGTATCCACTAATGCTAAAACAACTGATGACAAACACATAAGAGTTACCTCAAGACTCATGTTACTTGCAGAAGGTATCGATCCTGACCGTATTAATAATCCATATATTGATCGAAGCAAAAGACTTTCTGAGATCAAAAGGGATAGGAGCCTAGATGCTAGAAGTCGCTCCAGAAGCCGTGATCGAGAACTACGCCATGATAAAGGTAGACGTTATAGATCTCGGAGTAGATCACAAGAGAAAAGATATGATAGGCGACCCATTAGGAGTCGAGACGAAAGGCATAGAAGTTCACGAGATAAGTTCGAGAAGAAGCGAGATTATAGGAATAAAGATGGTGACAGCCTCAGTGAATTTAGCAGGGAAATTTGTGATTTACGGGAGCGAATTGAAAATAAATGTGGTGAAGACAGAGACTCCAAGGACAGTCATTCCAGCAGAAATAGAAAACACGAGTCCAGACCGAAAAAGGATAGATCTAAGAGTCAGGATAGTAATACTAACAGCAGTATTGATAAAGGTGGAAAACAGTCTAAAATACCTAATAAAATTATTTCTGATAATACAAGGATAACGTCGTCAAACTGCACCAGAGACGAGTCAAGTGGAAAATTGAAATCAAAGGCATCTAACAAGAGCAATAAAGACAAGAATGCGGAAACTGTTAGTTTACAATCTTTGGAAGATGGTGAAATTCTAGATACTCCAAATTCTAGTCCAAGAAAAGCCAGCTCGTGTAAAATTAAAAATGAAATTGATTGTAGAGAAGAGTCTTCAAAAAATCCAATAGATGCCAATGTGGATAACGTCAACGTAGATAAGGATTGCGATAATTCGGCAAGAAATGTTACAGAGGAAATATCTAGTAAATGCTCCGATTATCATTTGAATTCCTCCAAGGATGAAAGAATAGAAAATATTGAGTTATTTATACAAAACTATGATTCAAATGAGGCTAAATTGGAATTAGCAAGTACTGACCTAGGTGCTGTTGAGAAAGAAACAAAATTAACTAACTCAGCCGGGAATATTGAAGACGTTTTGGAGAAAAGTGGTAGTGAAATTATAGAAAACATAGAAAATAGTGATCAACTTTCCAAAAGTTGTGGAAAGCTGGAAACGGAGTGCACAAACAATATCAAGGAAAATGAAGAAATCAATAGAACATCAACAATAACTGATAATTACCAAGATGTAAAGATACAAGTTAAAAATATCAGTAGCAGTCCTAAATGCTTGGATCATATAGACGATGAAGTGCCAAACAGTAAAACTGGTTCGCACCTTCTTCAGTCAACATATTTTGGAAACAAAAATGAAATAATGCTAACAGATACAAATTCCAGTAATCATCAAATAATAGTAGAGCATGAAGTTAACCAAGAGAGTTCTGCTAACAATAATAGTATTATAAGAAGTTCTATGAACTGTGATAACCAAGGAAATATTCAAAAAGAAAATACAAGGGCTACCATGAACAATAAAGATCCGCAAGACGCTGTTGAACAGTTTGTTGATAACTCATTAACGGAAAATTCTCTGAAGAAGATAGATACAAATAACAAAATTGTTATAAGTAAAGAGATTGATGTCAGTTGTACAAATCATATGGCCCAAGTAGAAGATCAATCTCATAGCAATGAAAATGAATTAAATACAACTTCAGATGATATTGTGCAGCCAAGAAAAATTAATGATGATTTAGAAGCAATTGAAACAATTGCAATAAATAATATAGATAAAAGCGAAAGCAGCAGTACAGATTCGGATACTGATTCTGGCTCAGAAGATTTATCAGATGCCTCTAACATTTCAAATGCCAGTGAATTAAATCATTTGTCTGACGAACCAGAAAAGACGAAGCCCTCAAAAAAAGTTACATGTCCTACAAAATGTACCTCAGTGAATAAGAAAGCTCCTGCAAGGAAGAAGGTACTTGTGAAGTCTCCAAAGAAACAATGTAAAGTCATTGTCGTTGCACGACGTAGAAAACCAGTTCAGTTGTCAGACACTCCAGCATCAATGACAGTTGTTTTGACAACAAATTCTGCCAATCAGTCAGCTTGCAAAAACAAAAACTACGATCTGAAGTAAATTTCTTCAAAATATTCTGAATACAATCACTCAAATGAGAAAACGATTGGACCGTTGAATAAACGATTAATTCAGTAACACTTAGTCAATGAATTTTGTCTATAAGACAACAGTAACCTGTGAAAACATAGATTCACAAGTATGCCTTTTTGAAAAGACTACGCAGAGATCCTTTAACGATATGCAAAATAAAGTCTCGAAGCTTGACATTTTAATATTCTAAACAGTTTTCTTCTTCGTTGACATTTCTTGTTACTGAGCATTATGTCGTTAACAATACACTTGTATAACTGAGGTATTTTAGGTAAATTAAATTGTAACAAAATAGGAAAATTATTTTTAAATAGTGTCTTGCAAGGCCTACTTTCTTTCCATGTATCGTGTTACAGTTTATTTGGCTACGAGATGCGAGAAACTATAGTGTGTAAATAATAAAAATAAATTTACTCATATTCAACTTTGTATATTAATACGATACGCTTCGAGTGGGTAAGTTGCTGTAAATACATCTTTTTTTTTTTTTTATCTAAACGCTGAATTTAAAAAAAAGCTGTGTCAATAGTGTAAATAACATTTTCCAAGTTGCGTAAACGGAAATGAAATGTACATAAAAGATATACGTTTTGCTTGCTGATAGAAAATAATGAAAAGAAATTTAAACGAAAGCCTTGCGACTTTTTTTTAATTTCAATTTATTTTCAATTCATTAATTTCCATGTCTTAACTTTGTGTTATAATATCGAACACATTCTTTTATTAAAAAAAGAGTAATGGAAACATCTGCCTACTTCTTTGGATAGAAAGTCCCTAAGCGGGACAAACACCAGACACATACGTTTTCGATTTTTAGCCACAAAGACTCAAAATTCCAAGTAATAATATAAAAGTGCTGTAATCAATAAATATTAATATTTTATTCGACTATAGAACGAAATAAAAAAATTCCTATGGTGGTGTAAATTAAATTAATGAAAATGGAGGACGATCTTAACGGTACGAAACGTAGGTACTCCGAACGGATAAGAAGTTAATATGAAATAATTCTTTAGTCAGTTATTACTATATTTTTTGATACTCTCAAAAACTTAGGAAAGTTGGAAAACAAAGGGCAGGTCACTGACTTTAACAGTAACACCTTAATGACAAGTAATGTAAACGAAGAATATTTAGAAGAGCAGAATAAACAAAATGATCAACCAAAAACGAAGAAACGTTGGTTTTCATACAAGTGAATATAAAAATGGCTTGAATTATTTCTATTGCTTTATATTATTCCATAAAATTTAGAAAAGGCAGAACACCAGAGAAGTAGCCTAGAATCATCTTCTAACGATATATCCGTTAGAGAACCAGAAACGGACTTCTCTAAGCAAGACTTTTTAAAAGAAGCGGAAAAACTGACAAACGAGTTAGAAGCTGATGGTCCAGCAGGACTTGTACATTTACTAGCTTTATGTAGGCTAATCGAACGACCCGTAAAAGTCCTGGTACCAGAAGACCAGGATCTTGTAATTGACGAACAAAATGACAAGGAACCTGTTAATGTAGAATATCTTCCACCAGAGCCAGGGGGATCAAGCGGACACTGGGTTCTACCGGGAAGACATTTCAGAAATAACTGTCTTTTTGACGTAGTAGCATGCCAAACGGAAAAATCGTCTAACGATCTTAGAGTAGCTACCGTGCAATGGATGAGAGCCAATTTAACAACAGTCGCCGAAGCCATTGAAGTAATTGAGGAATTGCAACGCACGCAAAATATTCAGCTGATGATAGGCGGTGCAAAATATTCCGGTAGCTCTGAAAGAGACGCGAAAACAGTTATAGATAATTCCCAAAATCAGCCTTGCCACGCACACAATGCAACAGGTCATCCGCGAGGTCACGCATCGCATCCTAATGCGACAGGTCCAAATGATAGCGTAGAAAATTATTCTATGACTGGCTGGAAAACAGGTTTCTTGTCAAGAAGCGATCAGGACTTTGTTGGGCACTACGTCTTAAAGAGTCCAAAAGTAGAAAGAGCTATTCAGGAATTGAATAATGGTGCTACCAGTCAGGCGGTTAATGTATTTCCTAATGAACTAGATATAGACTTACCGAAATTAAAAGAATATCGTCGAGGCGTACCAATCAGCGCATCGCAGACTATTAGATCATTTACCATTGTTTTGCGCCACCACGAAGGCAAATTTCACGACAAAGACGCCGATGTTTTTGTCCACACGTTTTATCCACGTAAATAGAATATTTTTATACATTTTATACAAAAAGTATATACACAATTGATAAATCATATTTACACAGCTACAAATCCTTTTGAGAAATTTTTTTATTAATCTCTTCTTATTAAACTTTTTAATGATGCTTTGTACACGCGAGTTGGAGCGATTTCAAGTTTTTATTTGATTCTATGATTGTACCATGTGAAAATGAATTCCTTCAAGGATCTCTTTGCTATCGTTAACTCGTCATTACTTGGTGAATTACTTGTTTTCACTGAAAACTCGCAACCGTATGTTAACATGTCTTCGCAGTCATTAATGGATCCCAGCAATTTCTTTGACATGTCGATTATGTCGTCCATATCTTTTCTCGACAAACCTTTACAGATATATTTGTTCGTCAATGTGTTCTTTAAAGCTTCTATATAATTTGTGTAGCACATAAGACTAACATTCTTAGTCAGTCGTGACTTCAATGTCAGTAATATGCTCAGAATCATTGTGCGTGCATGGCCACTCTTTGAATGATTTTGTGGAATTGATTTCAATAAGTTTTTCAGAAGAGATACTGTTGTGTTAAGCAGCTCCAAGTCTCGAGAATCTATTGATTCCGCAGCCTCATGGAGCCATGGTAACAATGCATAACCGGAAATTAATATCCAAGCAGCTTTCTGAAGTTTGACCGTCGACTCCAAGACTTCCAATATGAGAATCTGATGGATTTATTAATTGTGATAATTAAAATTACGACACAATTATATTGAAAATTTATCATAGGTCTTACCTTTGTCTTAGGGCTTGACAAGGCGCATGAATAAAAATCAAGAAGCATTCTGAAAAGGAAACACTTAAGGGCCATTTCCATATCAGCTTCTGTTTTAATTCCGTCCCGAATTACTCGGAGTATCCAATGTCTGTGCGCTTCGTGCTCTATCTCAGAACTGTGGAATAACTGAAGAAACTCAGGAATGGTGTTTATATCGAGGGCAGGTTTAGCCATGAGGAAGGACTGTAGGGGCGAATAAAGTGGATTCAAAGGTTGTGTCGCAACTAAGGATGTCCTTGCCAAGAAAGTTGTTACTAAAGAACTCAGGCGAATATTCCTTAACCCTGATTCTGAGGATGCAATACCATTTTTTAACGAATCCACAAAATGCATCCATAGTAACTTTTCTTTTGAGCTAAAAAACTTTTTCAGTTAATAAATAATCAGAAATAAATTTGAGTGCAGGTCTACGTAGTGTGGCTTACCTGGTTGCTTCTAAATGAAAATAAAATCTGGAAATCACAGTAAAAGCTGCCATTCGAGTCTGTTCGCAAACACTTGAACAGGAAAGTAATGCCAGTGCTAATGCACCACTTTTTGTGACTTTGTGACAAGCTACGACATTGTTATCCGACAATAAATAAGATAGCAACGGTAAGTAAAATGCTGGATCATATACTGAATCTTCAGCATGTAAATTTTCTTCGCACTGCAAACGCAAAATTATTTAGTACAATATTCATTCAACGTTCCATTAATATTGAGGAAATGTGAGAAAACATAAATATATTATACACACTTTTAAGCTTCTGTGAACAGGATAATTCCTTATTGTATTGTTGACAATTTCGTTGGAGAATAAATCAAAAACTTGGGAAGTCGATGGTTGTCGCCATAAGGCTGTATCCATTTCGCCTTTCACACTGTAATGCGTCGCTGCTGCATTACCCCAAAGATACGGTTGGTAATCACTCAATCGAATATTATGACTCTCGTAATACCGCAGAAGCTGAAAAAAAAATGTATAAATTATTCAGCACACAGTGGATTATACAACAGTACATAAAAATAGTACTGTTGAGATGAATAAAAGCACATTTGTCAAGAAAGTTGATGGATACCATTAAAATAAATTGATCACTTTCACTAAGTGTAGCATTGTATGCAGCCAAGTATAATGGAATCTGAGTCATAGCCATTATGGAATTATTTTTTCTCACAAGCACCCACAATAGTTCCACTAAATCACCTAAAAATAAGATAAAAATTTTTGCATTGATAAATCATACTACAACCAAGAAGACTGAACTAATAAAACTCTTTATAAACTTACGTTTCGTGGTGGAGGAACTTAGCATTATGTTAATAAATTCCGAATGAGACACCGTCATTTCAAATAAAGTTTTTATATATTCATGTTCTTCATTATCTTTGTATGCTACGTTGCACAAGGTGCTTAGAGTTTTCAGCAATGGAGATTCCAGTTTTTCAGCTTTGGACGATTTAAGACCTAGTTTCAGTGAGAAACGTGTGAATTGTGGCCAGGAATAATTTTTACTTAATTCTGGGAATGCAAAATCAGTGTCCTTTGATTTGATACGTTCGATGGCGCTGCATAATTTTTTACAAAGTACTTCAAGCTTTGATGTGTTTTTGGATTCTTTTTTTAGGGTCGCCACTGTTATATGCACCAGAATTTGAATGAAATTCATCAGTGGATTCGCATCATCCTTTTGCAAAGTTGCTGCCTTGTTAAATAGACATTCCAACAACTCTATGTAATTTAGATTTACTGCTTCTAATTTATCGCCATTTGTTAAAATTGTATTACTAATACTGATACAAAACTCTGCATCTAAATTAATAAAAGAAATAACTTAAATGTATATTCTGTATCGGAGACATAATGTATTAGCAATAATGAAAGTACGTACCAAAATTTGTATCTATTATGTACATTACAGCCTTTAAATTTTTCTCAATCCACTCATACTCTATCTTCGGTTCAATGAAGAATTTCTGAATGTCTTTTGCATACGTCTGAGAAACTCTCTTTAAAAAATCCACATCCCATGTACAATTTAAAGTACCCGATAGTACAGAAAATACTAGATCACTCTCAGTCAAAGTATTTTCATTGCTGGTAATGTATTTAATAAAAGGATCAATAAATTTTGGATTTCGACTTATGAGAAACGAAATGAATTCAATCGGTTTCCGATTTAAAGTCTTCTTTATCAAAGACTTAAATAAACCTGGAATATATAGTAGTATTATTTTTATAGTTCTCTTTATTGTTGGGTGTTTATATTGAAGCTACTCACCTATATCAATCCCAGCAATATTGTGAGGATAATTCAACAAGTATTTATGTAAACTAACTTCCCAAGCACTAAAATCTACATGGCTTCTACATAGATACGCCAAAGCAGAACTGATTTTCTCTATAATATTCTTATCAAGCGTCAGAGATTCTCCCCGTTCCACACAGCCTCTTAATTGTGAAGATATTTCCAGTAAATTTGGAACAATAATACCCCACATACTCAATGATATTTTATCCTGAGAGATAAGGTTTTCCTGTGGCAGTTCTAAGATAATTGTCAATAACCTGATGATATCTTTTATATTGAGTTGCAAAACGTCAATGAATTCCATGATCATTGAAGAATTCTTCACTTTGGAGCCATTTTGATATTTCTTTACTGCTGTCTCCAACTGTACCAAAGTTTTCTCTTTGAAAGGTAACAGTAATTCAGCAAGCTCATGCTTTTCATTCAACTTCACTGATATTTGTAAAATATCCAAGAACTTTCTTGTAAAATTTTTCTGAAGCTCCTGCTTATTTTTACACAACGGAGAAAAATATTGCAGGATAACAGGATGCGTAAAGATCCACCTGGTGCATTCTTTGATGAAGCATGAATTTTCTGTATCACTCAAATCTTTAGCAATATGTAACAGAGACACAATGACCAGCGAACAATTACTATTTTGTTCAGCAGTAAAGTTTCCACGTTGTAAAAATTGTGTGAGATAGAACAAAGTCATTCTCAGCAAAGACAAAACATCGTATTCGTTCAATGAGTGTGTAAACTCGATATTCTCATTGTTATACATAAAAGCAATTTTTCTATCTCCAATGAAAATATCTTTTACGTCAAGGTTACCGTCTGCCAATAAAACTTTGCTCAGTTTACTTATAAGAACTTTAGGAGCGAGATGCTTCTTAATGGGAATTGGTATTCCATCTTGTACCCAACTCAATAAATACTTTCTTGCTGGGAATTCATCGATAGATTGCATCAAATTTACCAAAGTACCAGGAGCTACTTGGTAATGCAGAGTATTGACAGTAACGTAAGAAACGTAACGCAATAATACTTCGTTTGGATTCTTTTTCAAATTTTCAAGAGCACCGCATAAAATCGGCGGGATAAGAGTGATAGATTGTAGATTTGCACTGTGAATATTATCACTTTCCGCATCTTTAGTAGCAAGTTCTAAAAAATTATTTCATTTCATATATATTTCATACAGTCTAATTGTTTGATATATAAAACTTTTTAAAAAAATTCTATTGAATTTGTTTATTAATTTATTTGTCTTACCCTCAAAGATATCTGCGATTCTGTCAGCACTAAGTATTTGTTCACCAGCAATTTCCTCTGCTTTAGTTATCTGATTGATGTATTTATTCGTGTGCTTTAACACGCTCTTGATGATTTTAACTAACCAGTCAGCTACCTGGAGTCTTTCGTTGGTATCATGTAAGCTGGAAAAGTTCTCTATCCATACTGTTGTCTGATCATCACATGCCTCAAAGAGTCCAGAAGTATTTAATAAGGAAATTAATGTACTTCTAGTTTGTAATGCAGCAGAGCTCGATGAGCTGTCTAATAGCAATATTAAAAACGGCAAGACTGTACTAAATAATTCCTGAAATATAACAGGAGAAAAGGAAACATCATGTATAACGCATTAAAAGTCTTTATATGTATCAATCATTAGAGCTTAATCAAAAAAAAAGCAATGATTTTAATAATTATTAATTTATTACCTTGCTTGGATCAAAAACAGAAGAGTCCAAAGCTAACAGAAACTGTAAAGCCTTCACTTTCATATCATTCAATTCCTCTTCATTAATTTTCGCCAAATCATTTAATTTCGTTAATAGTATTGTTGGCTGCAAATCAGAATTCGATAAGAATCCTGCTTCTAGTCGTCCTGGGCAAGTATCCTTATAGGCAAGCAATAAATCAAGGATGACTGTTAAATGATTAATTTTCGTAGGGATCAATTCAATCTGTTCATCAGCTAAAGACAGCGTATCTGTATCTGGCGTAAATGCTTTTATCCATACAGATAAAATTGTATCCAAAGTTGGTGCATTCTGGAATAAATTTACGACGTTATACAATTATGCATTAATTGCGTTATTAACTGGAAAATAATTAATAATGATAAATATGACTATGTTACCTTAAGGATGTGATCCGCAATTCCATGCTTGATTTGCGAAAGTTCTGAAGGATCTTTACAAATGTCTTCAATAATTTTTGTAAATTCCCTAAGTTTAGTAAGCATTGTTAAAAAAACATCCATCGCTACATGTCGTGGGATAATGTTATCATGACTTAAAGATGGTACAATAGCTTTTCTCAAAACGGACAAAGGCATTGTTAAAGCAATTACAGCACTGATTAATTGAGATACTGAGAGCTCGTTTATACAAGATTTTATACAAGATTCACCATCCATTGACTCAATTATCTGAAACAAATGATTTTTCATTCAATAGGGATAGATACTACTTTACAATTCGGCAGGTTGAATCTTCTATGTTACAATTCTTTGCTTAATCATCTTATTGGATCAAATATAATTACCTTTTTAATGAATTCCATAACAGAAACCCATTTTTTTGAGACTCTGGGTTCTAAAAAAGGCTCTGTATACGTGAATTGTGATCTGACAAGATCAGGACAAGCTACTAGAATTTTGACAACCAAATCAAAGGGTTTGGCGTGTTCCCAGGGTCTATCTAGACTCTGAAGTATAATATTCACTGACTGATTGTGCTTACGACCTGAGGTACCTAAGGTATAGTCATGAAAAATAATTCCATGGCGATTCGACGTAAGGAGTACTAGTAGGAATTCGTGAACGGCTTCCAGCGCAATCTGTTTTTAAAATAAGAAAACGTGTCTCATATAATATAAAAAAAAATAAATATATTGCTTAGCAATATATGTATACGTACTTCCTTTTCTTCATGATTGATAACGTCTGATGTAGCAGAATCATGCTTTTTGTATCCTGGCCAATTTTTTGGACCTTTCCAATTGTAGAGAGATACAAGACTTTGTACAACAGGTGTCGAGAATGTATGCAATTTTATAGTTTTACTAATTCCAGGATTCTCAAGAACGTAAGTCCTAACTGTAGTAAGAACTAAATGAACGTTTGTATGAGAGTCGTAAAGTAAATTAGGGAATATACTGGATAGAAGACCACGTTTATCTAATAATGCTCGGATCGTAGTAATGTTTCCTTCGACTAGGAAGGCAAGAACAAAATGAATAAAACAAGTTCTGACACTTTGGGAATCAGATGGTCTACTATGTTTTGTAAGAGCATCCAAAACCTGGGTATGTAAGGATAAGTGGCTAAGCAGTTCTCGTGGCAATGATCCCCCAAGTGATACGACTGCAGCTAATAATCGTAAAATGACTCGTCGATGCTTTGCATTACTCTGTGCAGAAAGCATTGCATGTACTGAGGATAAATGTGAGTTCACCAAGTGACGACAGGCTTCTATAGCACTCGAATGGTACTGTGGATACTGTGCTAGAATTCTGAAATCAATCCATGTGCGATATAAGTATAATTAAATGTGCAGTAACTATTTCAGTTATTGGTAAATCCATTAAGGATGAATATTATGTATGTGTATATCATTTTTTAAAATCTTACTTCATTATTACAATATGCATTGCTGAGAAGACAATCATTGCATTATTGATACTCTTCTTATCGGCATCCAATAACCTTAGAACTTCTAGCGCACTACCACCAGCATGTAAATATTCACCAGCAAGGTCTCGCTGTTTATTTTCCTGACAAATTGTAATAAATTTTCGAAGCATATGTAAACCCTCTGCAGAGTTGAAACTATTTCTTAAGGATTTGCCTGTTATGTGGTGTACTTCTTTTGCTGACATTTCTACTCTGTCAGACGCTTTGTCCTCATTGATAGTATCATTGACTGCTTAAAGAAATAAATGATAATAGACACATTGATTCAGCTAATTGACATATTATTTGTTTAATACAATTTACCTCCATTTGTTGAATTGTCATTTTCTTTGGATTTTTTTTGTGGAGAGTACTGTTCAACATTACTATCTGCCTTCCGCTTCTTTCTCTCAACTTTCTTCTGATCTTTGTTAGATGCCTTAAAACCATTTATTGATTGTTCTTTCTCATTTACTTCAGCATTACTATTATATTTTGCCTTTTTCTTGACTTTCTTGCCAGGTAATTCACTGACATCAGCTTCATGAGAGATTGACATTATGCTCTAGGAAATTATAAACATTCCAGATAAAAACTGTAATGAGAATGTGAAAAATAAATTGCTGCAACAAGATATTTCATAAAGACCAGTCAAATTAAAGGCGCTCTACAAAAAAAAATAGGAATAAGTTTACTTACTTAAAAATTCAACTTGTAGAATAGAGTAACCTACACTGTAAACGAACCCACGTGTGCAGAAAGTATACTGTGTTATACCGTTGAGTGTAGATAAGTATAGAGGTGCGAAGAACGTGGTGGGGTTAAATCAAGCACATACTGTAGCAAAATTGTAGTTCTAATTCCAGCGGGTAGATGGCGCCCCGAAAAAACAAATCATCTTGTGGCGCTGCCTATGAGTGTAAACCAGTGTAGACAGTCATAGGGAAGGAAGGAAGGATCTCTGTCCCTACTCATTTCTGCAGAAATCTTCGATGAAACTTTATTAAATAAATTATTTCATGATAAACAGTAAATATAAATCAGTTATCAGCTAATTCTACAATGGATGCCCGTAGACGAGATCGAGAACAAATTGGATTATGTGGAATAGACAGAGTTTGGGGGAAATCTCCTACACGTATAGAAGAGTAAATAGATCTCCAAAATTTTACATCGTTTGTTATATTTCTTGGTGTAAACATACATTAACTGAATGAAAGATTATTTTATATTAGCGCTTGAATTTTGTATTTGTTTTGTATTATTATTGTGGCATACTATGATTTTCTATTTGCATCGAACTTTATTAGTTGCAAAATACAATAAGCTTTCAGTAATAATTTTAAATATATTACATATTTTATTTCCATAGTTCGGATGATGAGGATGAAGTCACACATAAACAGAAAGATGATATCTTACCAAAAAATAAGAAAAGGAAAAAGAAAGAGAAAAAGAAGGTAAATGGTTATATGCAAATGGATGATGAAAATATATTGTTTATAATAAACATTTGAAATGGTTTTATATTTTAGAAAAGTAAGAAATTAAAGAAAGAAAAGAAGGAAAAAAAGGATAAGAAGAAACGAAAGAAAAGGAAGAAAAAACATTCAGAAAGTAGTTCTGATGAAAATTCAAGCAATGAAGAGTTGGAATGGGTTGAAAAATCTGCAGTAACAGAAAATAAGAAAAGTAAAAGAGGGTCTAGCTCTGATGAGAGTGGCGACGAAGGAATAGTTGGACCTGTTCAAAAACAACATGTGACATTGTCAGCAAAAGATTTTGGAAAAGCATTGTTACCAGGAGAAGGTGCTGCCATGGCTGCATATGTAGCTGAAGGGAAACGAATTCCTCGTAGAGGAGAAATTGGTCTTACATCGGATGAAATTGCATCTTATGAATCGGTTGGATATGTTATGAGTGGAAGCAGGTATATGTTTTTATTATAAGATTTATAGCAATGAACTTATGGCATGAACTAAGAATATTATGAATTATTTAATTTCTTTACAGGCACCGACGTATGGAGGCTGTCCGTATTCGTAAAGAAAACCAGATTTATTCAGCAGATGAGAAACGGGCATTGGCCATGTTTAGCAAAGAAGAAAGACAAAAGAGAGAGAATCTTATTTTAGGTCAATTTCGGGAAATGGTTAATCAAAAGTTGGCCCAGGAACAAAAAAAGAATTAAATTATTTAGGTTATGTGTTAGAACGTCTTAATAATTTTTATAATATAGACTGATTATGTAAGATACTATATTGTAAAATAAAATCTGAAATATTAATTCAAAAATAAAATTTTTGTGCAAGCGGGATTCATGAAATAATTTCAAACTAAGGCTATAGTTATAAACTATAAATGATCGTTCAAATTATTAATGATAAGAGATGTATAAAGAAGATGCTGCATACATATATGAAATTCTAATCTATATTTCTCTGTATAACAAGACTAATCAAATAAAAAATATGCCAAGAATTATCGTACAAGTGCAAATATATCATAGTTTCTATGTTTTAACATTCCTTGATAGAATTAGCTTCCAAGTTGTAATATGAATTGCTCGTTATATGCCTTGTATCTTCCAAAGTTAAACTTTCTGTTTGCTTTCCCAATCCATCCAGCCACCTATGTAGTTATAAGCACTAAAACAAATAAATTTAATTACTAACTTGTGACCTGTCATTATTACATCAAAATTATACATAGAGCAAAATAGCACACCTTTCATATCCTAATTTTTGTATTTCTTCTTGAACTTTAGCACTTCTTCTTCCAGCATGGCAACTTAATATAATTTTAGTATCTTTTGTCGGCTTAGTTTTACCAAATTTCTCTTTGAATGCCTCCTCGGAAAGACTTGATAATAGATTGCTAACATCAGCCACTTAAACAATGAGTTACAATTAAAAAAATTGATACAGGTAAAATAAAGAAAGAAGATAGAAAACTTTTTTGATTAATTACTTGGTATATGAATGCTACCAGGGAGTTTTCCTGTTTTATTTATTTCATCCTGTTCGCGTACATCAATAATTAAAACACTGTTATCTTTTTGAGCCTCTAGCAAACCATTATAGTGAACAATTAATGACTTTTTGTCTCCTTCTCCGCTCATTGCTTTTGTTTGTACTTGTAGATTATTAAAGACAGAACAATTTAAATGACTTTTTGCTGAAAATCAAGGTGATAGATTAATTCCAAAATCCACTAAAATTAAAATATAGAGTACAAAATAATTTTGTACACAGAAATAATTTGTTATAAATACTAGACAGATTTATTGCCTCATATATAAAAGTTTACCTATAAAATTTGAATTGTGATAGACTATTGAAACGATATATTAAACGTGCTAAAATGTCTTACCACCTAACACACTAGCCATGATATAAATTCAGTATCTAAATATTTTAAATAATTTGACTATTAATTTTTACAATCAAAGTTACCAGAAAATGTCGGATATTGTCGAATTTTTCGATTGTTTATCAAGAGACAACTCGATACACCATTGACACCTGAAAAGTATCGTAAATCTTTAATCAAAAATTGCAAGACTACAAATTTTTGATTCAACAGAAGTGCCTTGTTTCGGATCATGTCAATCGGCCGTTGTTCCAGACGACAGAGACTCACAGTAATACCATTATATGTATTTACATAAATACAATCACTTCTTCTTCTTCTTCTTCTTCTTTTTCTTCTTCTTCTTCTTTTATATAGATGGCACCAGTTGGGACCTCTGTCCTTTACAAGCGGCCAAAATACAATCACGAAGAAGATAAAAGAAGATACACGAGAAATCACTTACACTGCTTATACGAGTAACCCTGAACCATAATATCACATTTACTTATTAATCAGTTGATAAATTAGTAATCTTTGCGTATCATTAAAAAGAAATATAATTTTTCCAAATCTTATTCATTTTTGAGTAATAACATAATCGATATTGTGCGCGTAAAATCAAAAATCTTGTGATTCAATCAAATTGATCGCATAGTACAATATATATATATAAAACTTGTAATTAACAAAAATGCATCTAGTCATTTAATGGAAAGCGATTTGACTTAAGTCAAATTATAATGTACAACGAAGCTTGTCAAGGTTGCTATTACAAGATATTAGAAATGGTTTTAGAATATAATAAGTATCAGAATAACTCCGAAGTAGATGAGTTTATTAGGAAGAGCTACAACGTATTCCGTTGCGGCGCCAGGGACGATTTCACTGATGGTTGCGTTCATTTCGTGGTAGCAAGTCTAGAATCACGCTCGTAGCATCGCGTTCATAAAAATTCAAGGGGGAAATATGCTCGGATTCTGTCGTACACAGAAACTCATCGGTAGGTTTCTCTTCGTCAGACGTGCGCTTTCGTGATTTCATGAACAAACGTCGTCTTGGGAAGACGTAATGAAAAGGGAAAAAAAAAAAGTGGTTGTGAAAGTGCCCCTTTTAGGAACGTCGCCCTCTGGCGAGGAATGTGCGAACTAGCCATTTTTATTTCCCGTGCGCGGATCAGCGAAGTGTATTCATTTATTGAAATAATAGCGATTCCCTCGTCATTCTTGAATCGTCGATCGTGTGAGTAATTGGAAAATCGTATAGAGAAGCCGGTGCGCCTATTGGAGTTAGTGCTGATAGCCGGAATCCTCTGGCAAATGCGTTCGGCGATGTCCTTTTGTTTATTTATACAGCTCTGTGAGTTCTGAAGCTGTAAAAATACAGTGCCTACGTGCAAATTTAGTATTTCAAGTCTTCGTTGCGCGTAACGCATCCATGGACTCTGGGCTCGCAAATTATAAATCTCCCGTTCACTGTTTCGCAATAATTAAAATCTCGTATCTGCAGATTATCAACATTCCAGACTGTTGACACCTCTGTCAGAGTGCTCTGCTTTACTACTGTTATAATGCCTCTGTCCTTCTTCTTTTTCTTCTTTTATCTCTATCTTGCATTCTCCTTATCTCTCCTTGTTCCTACTTAGTGATTCGCCATAGTCCTTGCTTTGTCCCTCACTTTTCGGACACCCATATAATGTCAAGTCCTCGGGATCCCATGAATAAAACCGCATTCCGAAGTGTTATCTGGGTTTTTTTAAGGCCGCGAGATCGTGCTACGCGATTGTGACTTATCCGTCGTTGAGCGTAGTACGCATGCTGCACATTGCCAATTCAGTATTCAAGCTGAGATGCCTTATGTGTGTTGTTAGTGCCAGGCTAGGAAGCTTGTATTTAATAATTTTATCAATTGGAAAAAATTGTGCTTTGCGTAATCAAGTTTACACTTTCACAACACAGATTAAAAATGTATGAGCACTGTTCCTTTAGAATGTAGTCATGTATTGCTTCTATTGGTACAAGGTCTCTTGAATTTTTCATTTGTGTCTTGTCTGTCGTTGGAAGATGTTTTTATTTAATATAACCAGGGGCAAGATGTATAAATTAATGTCAATATTTACGTAAGATATAGCTGGTTTAATATAATTTAAATGAGTTTTGCAAATTTCTTTAAAACAAGAGAGTAAATTATCCAAAGGTTTTTGTGTAGCTTCGTTATCATTGCTATTGATCATTTTTGAGTTTTAATATTTTTTAGTTATAGCTTAGCAATGGTATGCTTTTATGTGTTTTTTTTTACGATACATATATTCTAAAGTCAGAACCATTTACAGGTGCAAAAACTACATGGATGGATGAACAAGTAACAATATGAGTTCACTTCAGCAAACTGGTCGATTCTTACCATTCGCTAATAATAATATACAACGTAAACAATTATCTGCGCAAGGTATGTTTGAGCAAATCTATTTAACATGGTCTTTTATTTATAACGATATTCAATGTAATCATTATATAGTAATATTTACAAGTAAAGTGTTATGTTATAGCTGTACAATAATATATAATTTTTATAATAGGTGGACTCCCACAGAGTCTGAGTGGTAGTGATACTGATGTATCAACATCTAACGAAAATCTGAGTAACGAAGAACGATATGTCATAAGGCATACAGCTCGTCAAGAGCCACAAGGTCAAGAAAATCAGCAGCAAAGTCCATCCAGATCCTCAAGTCACAAGGAAAATATACCTAACATACAAGTAAATACAAGACTTAGTGAATTTATATATATATAAGAATGGTTTTTGGTTATCATAAATTATTAGTAACTAATTTCCTCTGTTGAACGTAAATGTGAGAAAACAATTACGATAGAATGAGATCTAACATACCTTTTTATCTCTTGATGCCAACTACGTTTCTGAACACTGTGACTATTGACATACTGACATTTGTCAGGAACTTTTAGTCAGTTTGATTACTCGTGTGTGTCAATGTGCTATGTACAAGTCTTCCATTAGGTGGGGCTTGAATACATACATACTCGCAGTCACATTTAATCAGCAATACATCTTTACTCTTTGTCCTGCATTGTAATCTATGCTATTATGTTATATAACATAAAAATCCTTTATTACAATACAGGGTAACCTGCTCAACAGAAATAGTTTGAAAGACAGCTTGAATGGGTCAAACAGAAACAGTTTGAAGGAGAGTTTAAATGGTTCGAACCGGAACAGCCTCAAAGACAGTATCAATGGTTCAAACAGAAACAGTCTTAAAGATAACTTGAGCAATCGCACTAGTGTTGGATCCAATAGAAGCAGTTTAGATGTTTCAACGAGTTCGTATAACACCCTCATTATACACAACGCTAACGATGAGAGTTCTTGGACACCATCAGGAAGGTACTATATATATAATTTTTTTTCTGTTAATTATACAGAAATATGTGGGTTCGTGAAGTTCATTATATATTTCAAATGAACCCATTCGTCCACATCAAGCTCTTATTCAAAGCTTTGCTTGTAACTGTTAAGAAAAGAAAACATTGAAATGAGTGTTAATGATTGATTGTGTAATTGAAATTCCGAATTCTTTTCTGCTATTACGTTTTATTTACGAAATGTAGGAATTTCGTTTTGTAACCAATTGTAGTGAATCACGCCTGATTTTTTCACGAGCGATATAGTCATTTATTAGTTGCTTCCTGCATACAATTATTGCCACTTGATAAGCCATTTACACGTACGTAATGTCCTCTACGTAGTGCTCTTCTAAATATATACACCGTATCGGTATTGCATTTTGTCTTTTTTTTTTTTTTTTTTTTAATTAATTATTATTAATTCAAATGGCTATTAGATTATCGGGCATGGTGAGGGAACACGGGGACATGGGCTACTTGTATAACGAAGGTGGAGGCAAAGGGCATTCAAATAGTCCTACTATGCAATCTCTAGCCAGTTTACCGCACGATGACCACATCTACGAGCAATCAGGTGGCGGTGGATGTCAGGAGATCACTGATATCCCTGATGATTACCTTAGTCAATCACAGGTAAGCAGCTTTGATTAGTAGAGTCAAAATTAAATTACATGTTTCGTTCGAGTCTTCTAATACCTGTTCATCGAGACATTTGAATATGTCATTCTGGACTTGCGTACTGTAAAATTATTTAATTGTCCCACTTATGTACAGGTATTAAAGCACCTGGCGAAGGAAGTTAAAGTACCCTCGTACGGGAAACTCATGAACAACAGCGGTACCATAGAGATGAGGATGCGAGAGAATGATCGAGGGAAGCAGAACGACAATGAATTTGAAGATAGGCCACCCCCATCTTACACTTCGACATTACTGCCACTGAAAAGTAAACATAGACTTCTTGGACCTACAGAAAAACTTACCTTATCTAGGTCTCAACCCGATTTGTCCAGGATTGGCAAGTCGGATATAGATAACTATGATCCACGTGCCACATCTCCACGGTAACGTATATTTATTAATTACTTAACTGTTACATAAAATTAATTAGCATTTACTTATTAATGCACCTTTCAAGGTCGTAATAATTTAATAGACCAAAATTTAACTACCGTGCGATAATGTAATTTCGTTGCCTTTTTCCATTTTATATTACAAAGCCCTCAAACGAAAGGCAGAGAGGAGATAGAAACGGCGGCAGGGGAGATTTGGCCGCCATCGGAAATGGTACAGATCGTAATTCAAGAGAATAGTGCCTTGAAACTTGAATTAGAGCGTTGCTATAATAAAGTAGCAAAATCACAGAAACTGGAACAGGAAATAGCGAAAGTGCATCGCGCGCATGAAGAATTGGCTGCTTCGTGTGAACGCCGAGAAAAATTGGAAAGGGCTGCGAGATTGAGGTTGCAGAATGATTGCAGACGACTTACCGAATTGAATCGCGCACTGAGGGATCAAATTGATTTGTTGTCCTCCCGAACGGATAGTCCGCCTATTGTCGAATCAATGAGAAAAGAGTTGACGCAACGGGAACTACTCATTGGACAGCTCATTACACAGAGTAAGTGTATTACCATTTTATGATAGTTTAGAAGTATTTTTTGAATTGTATAAATAATTGTGACGCTTGTATGGAACGTTTTAACTCAATTCTACAACCTTCAGATAAGGAACTTGCAGCTGCCAAAGAGAGACAGGAAATTGAGTTGGCTGCACAACGCGCAACATTACAGGAACAACGCACCCACATTGATATTCTTGATACTGCACTTACTAACGCACAGGGGAATGTCGTACGCCTCGAAGAAGAGGTACGTGAAGTAAATATAATTTCACTGAAATGATATCTATAATTTAGGATTTAGGCAACTGGGCCTTTACGTTATTGTAAAGATAGTAAATACTTGAAGCAATTGTGAAAGAAATTAATTTTTCTTTAATTAGTGCCGTAAAAAGCAAGTGTACGTGGAGAGAGTTGGTCAGTTGCAACGGGCTCTGTCGTCTTTACAAGCGTCTAGCGATAGACGAGAAGAAACTGAGAGACAATTGAGAGGCCAATTAGAGAGAGAATTAAGGGAAGGTGGACGAGGTGGTATCAACAGCCACGAACAATCCTCGAACGGCGACTCGATCGCTGATCTTAAGCGAAGATTACGCGAGCGAGATGAAAAGATTATGTCGCTAGAGGGCGACGTCGCCAAATGGGAACAACGTTATTTAGAAGAGAGCGCACTACGTCAGGCTGCCATTGATGCAGCTAGTCTTCCAAAGTGAGTATCTTCTTTCCCTTAATCAAAAAACATTATACCTCTTCTGCTTATTATTAGCGGATCTACAATAAGTAAATTCAAGCTTCTTTACTGAATTAGTAATTCGCAAAGATGAAGCAGCAACAGTACTGCATCATAGATAGCGTTAGATTTTTCCATAAAGTATTTCATTTTATGACAATCTTTGTTAGCTAAGAGTTATTTAGGTTTTGTCCGGATTTTACAACTCAACTGATATATTAGAGAATATATATTTATATATACAGAGAATTCCTTTGTTTTTGTTAGGGATGCGAAGATAGCTGCTTTAGAGAAAACAAGTCAGGACGCGGAAAAGCTAATAGCTGAAGCTCGATCCGAGAAGATGCGTCACATGGACGAAGTACATGCAGCTCAGAAAAAATTGGCTGACCTCGAATCTAGGTAATCTGCCATTCAAATCCACGTATATTATCCTATGGACAATTAAATCATAACCTTCAACATACCCTTGCCTCTGTTAGAATGAAAGATTTGGAGTCGAAGCTAGCCGAAAGAGATGCAATGATAAGAGTACTTCAAAAGCACACTTATGATAAGGACAGTAGCAGTAGCAGCGGAGTGGGCAGTTATCCTGCCGCTCATTCATCGCATTCGAGTACTTCAGCGGACCATCATACCGGACTCACCAGTACACCAGAGCTCGGTAAGAATTGTACAACCTCAGCACATCTTGATTGTTTATTCTATTAAAAATATAGTAGCAAAGTATATGGCATTGGCACAGCTTAATCATGTTCTTTCATTTGAATGTTAATAGTAAGCAGTGTATTGGGCAGTGGCAGCGGCTATGGCAGTACAGGTTCATACGGGGTCACGGACAGCTACAAGTATAGGAAACAAGGAAGCTTCGAACAAACGAACAAGAGTTTGGACGATCAACTGAAAGAACTAGACTCCCAGCTGCTCAGCAAGGTAGGCAGAATCTCCACAGTGTAGTGTTCTGTATTATTACAGATAATGCCAATTCTAATTTATGTCTCTCACAATCACTTCAAATATTATTATACGTTCAAATGTATATCGTATCGTTCGTTTCGCGCTTATCGTCATATCATTGGTGCCCTATTTACGAATCTGAAACGAATTTATAATATTCAAGACTGCGAGGAACAACAGTTTATTTCTTAGTTCGTACATTTTGTTCCTACCATCTGCAATAGCTGTTGCAGCCCATGAAAATATTACAGATCACACACACTATGAGGTATTGTTGCGTTCGTGTTGCATCTAATTTACCTGGATATGGTGTGAGAGTAGTCCACGTGTTATTAATTTTATTCATTTTATTATTATTAAAAAAAAAAAAACAAGATCGACGTGTGCTTTTTTTTTGGCGAATCAATAGGAACGCCAGTTTCTCGTTTGAACAGTTAACTGATCTTAACATTTTTCTAACGGACTGTCATAACATATTTTTTAGTTTGTACTGCTGCATAATAACCAGATTCGAATTCGTCCAGACATTCTGGCACTTTAGCAAAGTAACTCAAAGATTTCATCTTATACGAATTTCATGATATTTATTCATATTAATGGGTCGTATCATAGATATATTTGATACGGCAATGCGCGTTTTTTAATTTCTTTATTCAGTGCCCAAGATACACTTATATTATTTCATAACTTAGGCATAAAGAGAGTAATATTCACCAGCTCGAAATTACTACAAATATGGCGAATGTTCCCTTAAAAAAAAAAAAGAAAGAAAAAAAACAAATTTCGCCTTTATCGAACATGTGTTGTGCATATTTGCTAAACAATGTCTTAGGCACATTTCTTTTGTCAATTTTCTTATAAATTATATTACAACCAAACCTTATACTCGTCCCAGTGTGATTGTTTTCTGCATCTGTTCCATGTTGTGTTAATCGTTGAAAAAATATATTAGAGTAGATAACGCATTTGATTTGACATCATTAATCCATTCTTGCGTCGAGTGAACCGACTAATTCCCCCAACCTTCTCAAGATCCGGTCCCCAAATCCCAAAGAGTGCCGCATGCGTTGTTGTGCCGTGCACTAACCCCTTTTCCAGGTCCTGGCCTCCTCTCGAACATAGGCGTTCTTCTCTTTTTTTTCAGCGGGCACTTTGCTGTTTTCCAGGATTCTCTAATCCAGGCACTGCGTCGCGAAAAGGAAAAATACCCAAGCCACTATTGGCGGGTGTAGATAGCACAGGTAGCTCGAGTACAGCTTCCAGCAAGAGTCGTCTGCTGGACGACTCGGGGGGCGAGGCTTCCGGGGGGATGCTGGAGTTTGCAAGTGCATCAAGGTTCAAAGGTACGGTCTCTAGATTGTCTGACGGTAAGCCGGAGGACATGATGTTACTGGAGAAGCAAGGTAGAAGCTCCCAGCGACAGAGAATGCTGGAGGGCGAGCCACGCAGGGCCGGAAGTCTTCCTCCTAGTTCTCTACCGCGGCCACCAAGGACGCTGAAGTCAACGAATTCGCGCTACTGTCGGCTGAGCGATACGGAAGCCCGCAAGAAGTCCGATCCTGGTCCAGCGATAGACGCTACCATCAAGCCACGAGACTCTGACAACTGCACCCTGGAGTATGGTAGATTCGACACAAAGGCGCAGCGTCGAAAGAAGTCATCAGGGTCAGACACATCCGGTCAGAGTAGCTCCCTGAAGAAGACCAGCACCAACAGCGGGGATTACGAGCGGCTTGGAGAATTGGAACGAAAGAAGCAACAACAAGGAGGAAGCGCTGCCGGAGACGTTAAGCACAGGGAGACTCAGGGTCGCTCGCTGATACCGCCACCGTCGCGACGCATCGGAGAGTACGGCCGGCTGAGCGACGGCGATGCCAAAGGGAGCTTCCGTAAGCAGGCAGGATCGCGAGGACAGAGTACCGGAAGTACAGTCAGTAGTAAAAGCGGCGGACGAGATTCCGGTGGAACGGCCAGTAGCGAAGCCTCGACGGCGTCTCTACCGCCGACGAAGGCCAGGTCAATACCACGACCGAGCAATTATCGCATTCAATTCTAATAACGTACATAACGCGCTCGGAGTACGTACGCAGCCATAATAATATCGACAGTTAGTCTCCTTAGGTATGCTCCTTTAGTGTTATCGGTAGCAGAAGGAAAGCTAAAAACAATCCGCAAAAGCCAATCATACGCCATAATACACACATTACGTGGTTGAAGTGTTAAGAATAGGGATTGTAAGACCTAGTCATTACCAAAGTGATTTCCATTTTGGAAAGGATTTTCCTCCTATCACGTGAATACGTCGTAGTCTGTCTTTTTTCTCGCTACAATCCCTCGCGTAGACGATTGCCTTTTGTAATCTGTCAGTCGTAGCTACGTCGAGAATAGTCAATCGGTAAAGTGCCTTTCTTATTATTTTCTTTACCTCTCTCTCTCTCTCTCTCTCTCTCTCTCTCTCTCTCTCTCTCTCTCTCTCTCTCTCTCTCTCTCTCTCT
>JASANN010000525.1:1512098-1524608 GCA_031762395.1 Calameuta pygmaea | reverse complement strand
TCTCTCTCTCTCTCTCTCTCTCTCTCTCTCTCTCTCTCTCTCTCTCTCTCTCTCTCTCTCTCTCTCTCTCTCTTTTGTTATCACACTCACAATATATTCACGCGTGCCTAACACGCCGCGAACGTAATTGCGGAATGTGACGAGAAAACTAACCGATAGAGGCGCTGCGACCTTTCGATTTCAGTCCGATTTTTGATAATCGTTTAATCACATAATTTTAACTCGATTTTAATAAAACTTCTCAAACTCTTAACTCGTTATTGAGATAGCGCTTCTACGCAAGGATCCCTCGTAATTTCTATTGACAAAGATAACGATTCTTGGATTTGATTCTCCGGCTTCTCACTTTCGATAAACAGATATACGTACGTAGATACACGTGTCCCGAGACAGGTCAATTATTTTTTTTTTTTGATGGTTATATGCATTTGTCAAATTTTCGTGTAACGTCCTGCCGAATCACGTAGCGATCTTAAACGCAGTAGATATAGGTTATCATAAGACTGAGCAAATGGATACTGACGTAACGAACTCTCACATGATTACTGTTATCGTTATTCCTTTTTTTTTTGTTTCTCAACCTCAGCTTCTCACACGTTACTCTACCTTCTCTCATTTTTACGTAATTTATCTCTAGATCTTGTCTTCGCTCCATTCACCACGTTTACGCTAACGCAGAAAACGTTATCATTGTTTTCTCTCCTCGCGCCATTTTGATACGTCGCACTTTTCTAACGAGATTTCGCGTCGCCGACGCTGTCGCTTCTACATTTTTACTGAAACACCAAAGTGTAGAATTTCATCTTACCTTTATAATACGATTTAACAAATGACTCGTAATATAATTATATTTATTTGTGCTTGTGGTTAATTATTATCTAACGTGTCATTATCTCTCACGAATATAAAACCCCGTAGAAGCGTAGTGAATGTACGCAGGATCTATATCGTAAGCTGTAACATAATAATATTTTTGATTGTGATGTAGCATAGCAATTAGAGGACTAGTGTCATTTGAATTTCTTTTTTTTTTTTTTTTTTTTTTTTTCGGGCGTAACGTTCTATACCAGTGTGTATGTATAGCTGAAACATTAACTGACGTACGAATGTAAGAAGAAGCTCCTGATGTGCTGAAAGGTGATCATTATTGATAGTCTTGCATTGATTTTCAAAACGTATCTCATATATCGTCCTATGATATTCCGTGTAACAGCTTTATACTGATTGTGTTGTAACAGCCGCGTAATTGCGCTCTGAATGTCCTACGTACTTTTTCGACTGTCAATATATGACAATAGGATCGTCACCTTAATAACGTAAAACTTAAAATAATTCTATTCAAAAAATGTTACTTTATCCTTGTCAAAAAAAAAAAAAAAATGACGTCTTTGACGATACGAAAAAAAAAAGTGAATTAAAAAAAGAAACTGTCGATTCTCTTGACTACACGAAAAAAAAAAAAAAAATAATGGCTGTTACATCATGGCTATAAAGGCAATTGCAATTTGGACGATAAACTTTTTGTTTTTTCTCTATCTTCTTACCTCTCTCTCTTTCTTTGTCTATCTTTATTTTTCTCGTTGTCTCAAGCACGAAAGAATTTTCCCAAATATTTAATTGTGATGTGTAATGTATAAAGTACTATTTATACAGTCGTTATACTATATGCATATATTTAGGATCGTGAAATCTGTACCTTTTACATGCAAGAATACCAAATTGTAGTGTCACCAAAGATGCGGTTCTATAAGCGTGACTATTACGTTGTATCGAAAATATTGTTCCTAAAATATTTTCGTCTTTACGCGTATAGTGCACCGTCGAGTAACTACTAAGGCAATCACAACTGTTAGTCGTTTGCTCTCTATTTTTGATACGGCCGTTTTTTAGGGGGGTCTCTATTTATTCGGGCGATTAATCGCAATCCGATTACAATGCAGACGCCGCGAGTGGCTGTTGGCACCTAAGGGATCGCGTTTTCTTGGCAACAGCCGCAAGCGGGTCTTGGTCATGGAAAGGCTAGAAAATAGACAGTAAGCGGATGTTACGATTAAAGGGTGTTTTGTGAAACAGTGCTTAGTCGCGCTGGTATGTATGGTAGCTTTACTAACCGGAAAACCACCAATCAATGTATCGTTTTATGGATGGAAAAAGCTTTGTACACAAAAAAATGGTAGTTGGCTGATGTAAAGAAATTATACGAAATACATGCTCTGTTGTAAAAAAAAAAAGTGTTACCTTGTTCAAAGCTTTTTTATTATTTCTTTAAAAAAAAAATTAGCGAAAAAAAGATTTTTGAAGTATTGTCTAATGTAATTTACTTTTGTACCACTCACCTGCATTAATGCCAGTTCATATGTTTCGTACGGATATCGAAGTCTCCGTATGTAATTCTCTTATCCGTGGATTTAATACAATAATATTTTATTCTTTCTACAGCTTTCCTACATGATATTATCGACTAATTATAATTTATAATAATAGGAATTTTTAGGTACAGAGCCTTGCGTGGATCACAATAACCCATGACTACGAGGTGTCTATGTCGCTATTACTTAAATTATCAAGTTTCACTTACACGAAGCCCATGCAAATCTCAAATTTTTTTGAAAAATACATTGTGCATCGACTCTAGCGAGGAGTCGAATCGTATCGCGACGAAATAATGTTTAATGTTAAATAAATGTATGACCGACCGACCGTTCCTTTTTTTTTTTTCTATATATATATCACACGTCGTTTATATATATATGTGTATATATATATATATATATTTGGAATAACAATAAGTACATTTTCGGATGTATTTATCACCATCAAGATTTGCATAGGATTCTATTTACATTGTGCATACACGAAATATCCAGTGGGACATGTTTGCTGCTATCGCTCTATTACAACATGATTGTTATTTGAGACTATTCGCGAGATTTCACGACAATCAGGATGATCGTGATTGATTCTCAAAATTCCGAAAAAAAAGTATGACGATGCTGAACGTTTTCGAGAATCTACTTGGTATCGTGAAAATGGTCAAAACGGGGAATCCCGCTTGATGTCAACGATTGGAAATATTATTTAGCGTCATGTGACAGTTTCATTCCATATTTGAATAATTAACGATATGCTATATCGTCCAATTAAAATGGGTCAAGACGGAATAACGTGATCGACACGGGGTAAAGTTGATCGTTAAAATCGATTTTGGCTGATTGAATCGAAGCGCGCCGATGATTTTGATGACGCGCGTCATTGGCGTTTATAAATAAGTTATATTCATTATATCACTCGTACGAATTAAGAGGTATTGGTAACTTTTGGTTTTGAGCTACTATGAGGATTGGGTCTTTCACTTCCGTTTCGATTAATCACAACTTAAATTTCTCTAAGAATCGTCGCGATTCCAAGAGGAATGAAATTGGTCGTAGCTGTAGCTCGTTGAGAACTACAGACCCTGCATTGGGGTACTGGACGCACCGCCATTATATATGTATAGTAACTTACAGGAGAATTAATTGAATCCCAAATCCTGACAGAGTTACTCGACGATATTGGGCGGTTTCTAGAGATACGACAGAATGACGATCGTGTCGATTGTCGATGCGATTTAGTGGTTGACAGTGAAGTCGTGACAGGGAAGACAGATCAGAACGTGGACATGTGTACCGCAGCATAGGTACACGAAGAAAACGGATCCATCGTGTTTTCTCATGGGAACAGCGTCGCGCACCTGGAGAAGGCGTCGAGATCCCTCCGAGTGTCGCTACATGAAAATTCGATGGTAATATCCTCGCCGATGATCTTTATTCTTTATTCGGTGGGAGCTTCGGCGAAGAGCACGTGTCCTTCGTCGAGACGGAAGAGCATAAAAATGTTGATTGATCAAGTGTCTTCTCATTGCAGCGACCGTCGCCAGCACCTTAGGCGCGTTGCGCATGGATGCCGCTGAAACTGCTGCAGATTCGGCGGGTTTACGTCGAATTAAAACCACGTCATTCCTTGGCGGACGAAGGCGGGGATTCCCGGCTGTTGTCGCTGGTGAAGTTGGCCAGGCCTAGCCCGCCCACTTCGAGGTTTGAGCCGGTCGGTGAGTTACTACTGCTTCTCGCGCCGCTCAACTGACTTGCGCTTGTACCGTCCGCAGGTATCAGCCCTTCCTTCATCCTCTTCTTCTGCTTCATCCGTCTATTCTGGAACCAGATCTTGACCTGCGTCTCATTGAGCTGCAGGGCGGAAGCTATCTCGATGCGCCGGGCTCGCGTCAGGTACTTATTGAAGTGGAACTCCTTCTCGAGCTCGGTGAGCTGCTTGTTCGTGAAGTTTGTGCGACCGGTATTGTTGAAGCCACCAGGGATCCCATTCAAGGAGCTACCGCTCAGGCAACTCACCGGACCGGATGCTGAGGACGCGTAAACGGATGCACCCGAACCGCCGACTGTGCTGCCACCGAACTCGGCCCCTGTTGGATTTGTTTTCGGCGCTGTAACATGGAATGGGATTCATTTTAATTAATAGGAGAGATCTAACCAAGGGGATCGTACGATCTACGTGGAGACTTTGACTGTCAGGGAGGATCTATGGGATATTGACGTAGGTAATATCGCAAGGATTAAATCAGCCAAGTGACAGGTTTCTTGTGTCCATAGCAGATGGTCAGTATGGAAGGCTATACAGTTTAGGGATGATTCAAGTTTCTACGAAAGGGTCAAAGGGTAGCAATCGTTAAATATTGTATCGTAGCTGCGTTCATTTTAGTTATCACGTTCGTAATAGTAATTTTGGTTCCGAGGTTACGGTCCGTAACACGCTGTCTAACCATCCTGGTGATAAGATTTAAGTCCCCAAGCGAAATCCACGTCGTGGACTTCGGACACGATAATCCCATTATTTTTTGTTTCCCGGGAAAACCGAACGTGTGAAACTTTGAACGGATCTACGTCGTCGAGGCAATCTCATCATTGGCCCGTCGCACTTTGTAACTCTAGGACTGTCGCTCCTTGTAATTAGTTTAGGGTCTCTTGTAAAAAGTGTCTTTCGATTATACATTATGAAAATTAGTCGGTTATTTAGACTGCACCACTGTCGTTGTCAATTTGCGTAATGGAAGAGGGTGAACGAAAGTAGCGAGCCAACGCCTTAGCATCACATCTTTTCTGATAATGTATGCGCAGCCTATTGTCTCCACCCTGTGTCTCTTACGGTTTACGTTTCCTCGAAAGACTCAAGGGCGTGTCCATGAAATTTTCGCCGTAGTCCTTAAGGAAGCTTTAAGGATCAACACCGAGGACCATTTTCGCAAAATTAGAAAACCGCCCTAAGCCATTGGCGTCTGTCAGTACCTTAACGCGCCATTATTATATGAAATCTTGCGTCTACCTATTGGAAGGTACGTGTCTTATTTATGATGTAGGAGCCACCTGTATTCTTGTTTTATTTATTTTATTTCATTTCGCCGAAGTGCGCAGCCAGGAGAAATGTGTCTGTGTCGGTAGGTTAGGTAAGAGTTTGATAGGTAGGTAGGTGATTTGGAGGATGAAGGGCGAATTAGGGTGGTAGGATAGCATGGGAACAGGATGATCCGTCTTGTGGCTCATTACCTAATCTTTGGGTGTCATGTGGAGCTCGGCCTATGGACATTCGTTTGTACAGTCTCTTTCATAGAATTTAAGAATAAAAGAATTTGGAAAATTAGCGAATAGTGAAATGCAAGCGAGATAAATTTTCAATAATTTATATAGGGACTAGCTTCGCATTTTAGTTTAGTTAGATGAAATCAATCAATTCTAATACCTAGTGATCTTTTAGAATAATAGATATATATACATATGTCATGTATGTGCTTTAGGACGTATAGTGTAACTTAATGACGTAATAGACCAGGAGGACACAAATCAGCAGATCTTCTTAGGTCCTTCCGTTAGCTGCTAAATTGATGAATGAGTCGCAAAAACGAAAACCATTTCATTCCGTCTTGGCACTAGGCTTAATAGAACTTGTCCAACTTTATTATACGATGGGAAAAGCGTGAGCTTAATGGCTCAAGTTTGGGATTCTGCATTGGATAAGTGACCGATCCTGTATACCGTCAACTTTCAGTTTCCTAACAACTGTACTGTCCTTTTATCAAAGTCTAACTTTTTCAAGCATTACAGTAATAATGGGATGTTGAAAAATATTTTTCATATCTACAAAATTGTACATTCAATTGGTCAACCCAAACTAACCAGCTGAACCTGATATACATATTGTTATTCAGCTTCAGCGTTGAAGTTAGCTTTTGCACTTTGGTTTCTATGACGAAATCAACTTTGTTATTATTTTATGTACACATGAAATAATAAACAGTGACAGTTCCAGGAGTCTCAGGTCTTCGTTCATATGTCAAAAGAATTTAAATTCCGTGGATGCTGCTAAATTACTGATATACAACAGCATGTACAATTGACAACTACGTGTAAACTGAACAACGAAATTAATTAGCATTAAAGTGAAACAATGTTGGCTTAATGTAAAATTCCTTTTGTTAATTTATTGCAAATGAAATTCACGTTGAATTTTCCTGATGCAGAAGTAAATATTAAGCTGTCAAAGCCTTTCATGAATATCGAGAATAAATTTATACCGGAAAACAATACTTATATATAAATTATCATTGAAGTCGGTCTTACATGTGTATTGTAAATCATGAAACTTGGCTGCCTTAAGAAATTCAAAATCGAGTAATCAATTTATATTTGCTAAACAATTATTTTTAAAATTATTTTATATCTAAACAACAATTGATCAATAACAATTTAATAACGTAGTTTCAAATTTCAAAAAAAAAACCGTACCTTATTTCAGACATAAAAATCGAATCCAAGGTACTAATCATCATTTTAAATAATTATTGTCATTTTAGAAAATTTCTTTCTATTCTTACTCACATGTAAATTTATCCGATTCAAGGATAATACAGAATTGGTCATTTATGAAAATCGACCAAAAAATTATTAGTGGCGAGACTATAGCGATGCGACATATTAAAGCGAATTTGTCGGAATGCAAAATAGGGGTAATAGTATCAGTTATAATTTGTCGGGTCAGGCTAACGGAAAATGTATCATAGCCAGGACGTAACAGATAGAGGACCACAAGGTGAGACCTCCGATACTGCTGAGTCAAGAGAGGCGTTGACACCACTAATTACCCTGCGCAGCTAACCCTGTAGTTAGCGCTGCCTGGCTGATGGTACCTAACGTATGACTCCCTTGAGTAACCCTCTTCTCCACTGTGATTATCTTGTCACAATGAGCTTTTATGCGTTCGCGTGGGGGTGCGCCGCCGCAATCACGGATTACCACCATAATCCAATCATGAATTTAACACGAAGCGAGCGCGTAACGGTACGTAATGCCAATACGTAGTGTTAGTATTATTTTGAATTTTATTAAAATTATAAAATTTCCAAATTTTATAAAACTCCCTATAGATAGATATACTCCTGTATGATACGTTTTATGAGATTAACGACTGCTCGCCGTTCCTACCTCATAAATATGTAATCGTGACTCGTATACGTTTCAAATATTTATACAAACAATGGAGAATGATGGCGTCGTTGCGTATAATCAGAATTCGAAATTTGATATCGCTCAAATACAGCTGGTTGAACCGTTCCCTCATTTTCTTTTTCATTTTGTAACTCGCGGTCGATTTCGAGGACTACAATTTTTTTTAAATCAAGAAAAAATGCGTTTCTACCGTCGAGTGATTGCTTGAAAATTTTTCAAAATAATTGTTTTTTTGAAATTCAAAAATTCATATAGTTTGTGGGTCTGTAGTGTAGTGTCAAAAAAAACTTATTATGTACTTTCTGACAAATATATTGTGGCGGAATTCAGTGTCACCGGTAAAACATTGGCGGAAGGGACGATGCAGAAAAAGGGTGACGCGCGCATCCACTAACCGGAAAGCCTTTGCGTTGAAGTGATCCAACTGGGGGAACCCCCGGTGTTCCTGAACGCAGGGTAGGTAAGTGCCCGTATCAAGGTCTGCTCTCCCGGTAACATTATACTGTAGAGTAGCTCAAATTCTCTCCCCATTTTTGCACCCCTCCTTAGCTTACATCATCTGCAGGGCCTCCTGGCTTTTAGCCTTTGAATAATATTTGAATTGCATAATGTGCCAACGAGGGAGGTTGTCGCCGCATAAAGCAGATGATCCTGTGTGCTCACCGGATTGGCTTCCCAGTGAACAAGAGAAGGGGTCGTGGGTCTTGTAGTCTTTGAAAATGGGGGGGGGGGGGGGGTGGTAAGTACTCTCAAATAAGTTACATCCCTTCACTATGCTGAATTTTGAGTTCTAAATGAAATTTTGAAAATAATCAACACAATTACAAATTTCCTATAACCTTATAGACAAATCAACCGGTCCGACCTACTAATGAGTGCATATAAATCAGACACCCCTATAAGTAAGAGAATTTAACGAATGCTCGATCGCACATGTTAATCCGAACGTGAGAAATATTGACAAGTCGTTAAAAAATATTAAAAACACCTGTTACGTGGAAACAAGAAGATATCGAGCAATGCGGTTGATACGTGACAGTCGTTCTCAACCTGAAATATTTTTCCTCACTAAGGACACACTGTATATATAATATCCATGTTGTTTTATTTTCCTCAATACTCCATATGGTAGCTACTCACGTCGAGTCTCTTATCAGACGCTTTCAATCTTTTTTTTAAATATTCGCAGATCAACCAGTGGACAGCGCACCAAGGAATCGAGCTACTCGAGGCGAAGTTACAGAGCCGAGAATATAAAATAGTAATATTAAGCCAGGTGAGATTTTAATCGGAGGCCTTTGGACGAAGGTGGACTGGCATGCATAGCTTGGTACGTGGTTAGGCACTCACTTTATATTACACGTATAGCTACATAAGTACGTAGTGTATAGGTTTTATTCGAGCACCATGCTGTTACGTTCATTTGCTTGCGCTACACCATGCACGGAGGAATATCAACACTTTTAATGGCGCTCATAAACCTGTGCCGGTTACGTTAATACGGTTAATATTATTGCCCCATATGACTGTTCGATCGGTGCACCGTCAAATAGACGGCTTACAGACATTTTTTGAATTAGAAAACATTTTTAAGATGAATCTACAGTGATTATTAAAATATTTATTTTTAATAGTTATATCGAAGGTGGTATAGAAAATTTTTTTATCAGAGGTTAACATTCATTTCTAGACCCCTTTCGTACTGCTCCGTATATCTCTACCCCTGTCAGGTGCCACTCGGAAGTTCTTCCAACTTTGTTATTATGATAGGTAATATCCTGAGTCATATAGCAATGCACAAGAGGAAACGAAATGGTCACGTGATATCACTTGTGATTAGGGGGGCGCCCCCCCCCCCCCCTATACGCGTGCAGGCTGTTTGTATCTGTCACGAGTTACCTCTTTGACGAGAGCCTAATAAGCTTTGTAATGAACTGTATAGGAAAGTGCTTGGATTAATTTTGTGTGAAAATTAGCTTAAAAATAAATGGGGCACGACAATTATAAATATGGTAGAACGAGGATGAATCAAATGGGATTATATAAAGTAGTAATTGGAGTCTAGTCGATTATGGTAATCGAATAGAAATATGACGTAGTAAAGTTTCCTGATCTGTCGGTAAAGTAGGTACCTGTAATTTCAAAAGTTGCGACTCTCGAAGCGTATTGAGTTAAGGCTACCAGGTTGAAGTGCCGCGGAAATGAAAATCACCGTGCGCGAGACACGTGGACAAGGAGGTACATAGATATAGAGGGTGGAATAGCCGGTAGGTTCAAGGGGCCTGAGGTCGAGTGGTTTAAGGGTGTTCGATGGCTGGCAGGGGTTGTTGGTGTTGCGGGACCAGGGTCCGGGGGTAGTTCTGGCGAGTGGCGTGGTAGGAACACGCGAACGATCCTCTGATCCCCTCGCGAGATATCGGCCGCTCACTCACGCGTCCGCTGGCCCTCGTAACGCAACATGCCCAGCCAGTTGCCTTCCCGACTCCTTGTTCGTTCGTACGTTCCCAAGTTCAGGGACGGATCGAACGTACTGGCTGCCCGCTCCTTATGATAGGTGGGTGGTAACATATTTTTTTTTTATACCTAGCAAAAACTATGTTCCACTTTTATTTTGCATTCGCGATGTGCCGCAAAGTCGTTATCTGCGTATCGGCTCGTATCAGGAACATGTGCAGTATGAACTTGCAAGTTGGTACCTTTAAGGTACCTCTAGAAAACTTTGTGGAGAAGATTCGGTAATTCTGTGTTAATGCAGCTGCAACCTGATTATCGATACCTTATCAGGCTGATGGGTCATGTACGATGTTTATTTTAATTTAAAATATCTGTTAATTCTATTAAGTTTGTTGTATATGACTTTGATTGCTTGACTCTTGGATTTGGTAATTAATGAAATAATATTAGTAAATTTTTTAATAAGGCTGATATTATTGGGGTTTAAATTGTGTAATGGGTGCTGATCGCTATCGCTGAATCGGACTTGTGATTTTGTTTTATTACGTTGCAACGCTGTAATTCAGTTATCTCGAGCACGGCCGTTACGCCCTTGCCGGTTCGTGTGAATTTAGATGGCAAAGTTTAACTTGAAATTCGATAAGGTACCCGGAGGTAGGTAAAACTCTGATAAGGACTCGAAGAAAGGTTTTCACCCTCTGACTGCCGTTCGAGTGCCGCCCCTGACCACGTTTGGTCAGCGACGTCGATAACAATATGCATATTTTAAGTCAGCCTAAAAGGCGATAGTCTTCGAGAAACAAGGGCAGCGCTTCGTGTCAAATACGAGAGTCTCTATTAAATATTCACTGTCGTGAAACTTTCTTGGGACTTTTTTCGATCAATAAAGACGTAGGAAAAGATGTTACCAGATTCCATGCTGCCGATTACGAGACTTTACAGCGTTCGATTCCAAGTTTTTTTTTTCTCTCTCGTTATTTCTTCCTCTCCTCTCCTCATAAACCTGTCAAACGAACACGAGGACCCCGTCCAATTTTCAAGGTTAGACTGCACGTGCGTAGTTGTCATTCGAGAATGGAAAAAAATAACAATTAAAAAAAATGTCATAAGCGGGCCATATCAATTAACTGCTAGGTATACAATTATATGCTTATTATCGTTATATCGCCAGATAAACTTAACAGTACTGCAAACACCATTTTATTTAGTAGCTCATTCTTTTACTTTAACACGAGAAGGGATCGGTATTAGGCTCTCGTGTCATCCACGTAACACGAAAAGCTTTCGTGCAAGAGCGACGGGATTGGAATTCCATGAAAATAAATGAAATCTGGAAGGCCGTGGTTTTTTTTTCGATAGGCATTGCCGGTGGCACGACGTCGTAAAGCCTGGCTATACGAAAGCACCGCCGAAGGTAATGGGATCGGTTGGACTCGTATAAGAGCAATCAAGCAGCTTGCTTATTCTATTCGTAAATAGCACGAAACATGCCATAAAATTGCTGAAACGGTACAAACATGGCCTGAGAGTTTGAGGAACACCAGGTACTCGTATACCAATCCTATACGGCATCGTAAACTAACCTTAATAAACGTTTAGATACGAAGTCCATGGGAAAGTAGCTGCATCGATTCCCTTTTTCAAATTTCCCGCGTACACGAGGACGCCGAGGTACAATCAAATCAAAAGATTACTTTTCATTGTCAACCGGATTCTTTGCTCATGTATAATAAGGATAATCGAGACTCTTCCTATCGGGACAGCCTTTATATTGCCAATCTAGCCATTGAGGACTGCTGAAGGACGAAATCAAGTTCGGTATGATAGATCGGAGACTGGCCAGCTGACAGGGTCTGGGACGCTAAGCGTCCATGAAGGGTGGAATGGACGACGCACCCTATAAAGGCCTCTGGACCTCGACGCGTCCTTCTTACTGGCTCAGATGCCGAGGAAACACGGAACGGTAGCTATTGTGCCGTCCATCCAACCAAACCTTTGCGAAAAATTCTCCACCCTTGTATGCCCCGCCCATAGGGTTACTCTCACGTGTGATACAGGCATAAGGCGCTTTATATTATTATCGTGTACTTAAGTCTCTTCACTTATCTGCATAAGCGCATATGCACGCGTTAGACAATTTTACGATCGAGTCCTCAGATATATTAGTACCAGTTTGACTTGTTGAAATTGCCATTGAAAAATCATTATTTTTCACCAGTCAAACTAACACGGATAAAATGGCAATCGATGCGCAGATAAAGATTGATCGACCGCGACCACCATGGGGTACGAGTTTAAGTATATATACTGTGTAAAAAGAATCATGGCATAATTTGAATGATACATACGAATTTTAGTATATATACTGTGTAAAAAGAATTATGGTATAATTTGAATGATACATACGAGTTTTAGTATATATACTGTGTAAAAAAAATCATGGCATAATTTTAATGATACATATGAGTTTTAGTATATATACTGTGTAAAAAGAATCATGGCA
>JASANN010000525.1:1489549-1511998 GCA_031762395.1 Calameuta pygmaea | reverse complement strand
TAATTTGAATGATACATACGAGTTTAAGTATATATACTGTGTAAAAATAATCATGGCATAATTTTAATGATACATACGAATTTTAGTATATATACTGTGTAAAAAGAATTATGGTATAATTTGAATGATACATACGAGTTTAAGTATATATACTGTGTAAAAATAATCATGGCATAATTTGAATGATACATACGAGTTTAAGTATATATACTGTGTAAAAATAATCATGGCATAATTTTAATGATACATACTTGCCACTGCTAGATAATAATTGCATCAGACATATTGAATATCAAAATTTTCTAATTTCAAGTTTTTCAATGATTTCTTTTGAGACTAATAAATTAGATGATACCGTAGGTTATTCGCTGGTGCATTAAAGATCACGCCGGTTTGAAAAAGGCAACAAGTTGACGAGCGATAAATAATGAGCAATTATGAAATCCGTAGCGATACCAACCTCCAAGAGCAAAAAGCTCTAGTGAGCAAAAGGGGTTGGCGGATAATCAAGGGTGGCTTTAGGCTTAAGTTAGTTCGCATGTTCCACTGCAATGAGTGTCGCGATCTCACCCTCGACTGTCGGGTCGTTTTCATTAATGCAATTATAATGAGCTATTAAATGAAACCCGCGTAATCCTCGACACAGGGTTGATTCAGCAGCTTAGTTCACTTTACTGGTAACTTGATAGCATTATGAATTAAATTGGCCGATCCTAGTGGCTTATCAATGTCATCGTTCTAATCACGAGTAGCCATAACCTGTCAAGGTCAATGTATTTTAAGCGGAAGGAAAAATACGCTCGTTTAATCTGCATTATGTATTTTGATTAATTGTATATATTTTTGAGGTTATGCGATATTTCGAAGTACAGCACTTGCGCGAAATACGGATGATCGAACGGTGTCATTAAATTTATACATTCAATCTGAAGTACTTATTGCTCTTGGGTTAATGCGCGGTTATGTATGTTATCGCGCGAATGGACGACCGAACCACTTCAAAACTGATATGAGGCCTGTTAGGAATCGTTTAACAGTTTCGTACTCGAGATCGTCGAGAGCCGATCGACGGAAGAAGTTTCGATAGTTTCTTTTTCCTTCCTAACATGAAAGATACACTGAGCGTCAGAATGAGCGTCGGGCCCAGCGAACACTGTCAAGATAAGCCGAGGTTGACTGGGCTGCGTTAACATTTTAATTGATTTAACACATTTGGCTGTATCGTCCTCCGCGAGATTGTATAGGCTGGCGCCAGTGGGCTGTCACCTTTTGTCTCGCTGAAGACAGAAGAAATAATATATATTATATAGAAACTATTTAGTATCTAATATGACTGAATAATCGGTTTAAATGAGGTTCCTTCAAAAATTCTTTATCACTTTGTCGACGACGCGCACTTGCACTATGGTATTACTATTTTATTCCGACGATAATGATTTAGATAAAGTAATAATTCTTTTTTCAAAATAAGAGACTTTTGTGTTGGTAGCTGCTTAAAAATTGTTATCTGTTTCTCAGTATCAACTAGCATCTACAGCTACGTAGAATAATTACAGTGCGCACTTGAAGATACTCAAGGCTCGTGCCGTATCAGCAACAAATAAGGTACAATAATTCTAATCACTGATGTACAATTTTAATTGGTAATTTTGATACAATAATTATAACACGTGATGACTCAATCTGACCTTCGTGCCTGAGACTCCTAATTACCCTGAATATAAATATCTTGGTTTAAAGATTTACTATGGCCAATATTTGACAGTCTACAATTCTCTCGTTGCAATCTACAGTGTACAGGCATGCCGATGAAAATCGGTGATAAACTTATTGATTTCATAATCGTCATGCATGATAATTCTACGAATTAATAACACGCGTAAAACATGAGATAAGAATCTTACCAAGTGCAATAACCATACACGAGTACGTTTGCAATGCTGCGGGACATAGACGCTTTGTTATAAAGCGACATTTTTTTCAAATTGATATACACGTCACTCGTTTGTCACTCACACTAATAATTTGTATATTACGAAAAACACATCTTATGTATTAATTATAATCGGTATGATTGTGTGCAAAGTGTTAACCAATGTCCCATTTGAAATTCCCACGTGACACTGCGTTAGACGAAGGTAAAATTCACGTGATAACGTCATAACCTCAAATTTACACGTGTTCCTTACGCCTTACTTTCTCACGAGTCTACACTCTGATATTCGACGGTTAATTAACGCGCACTAGTATTTATCAGGATACTTGCAGCAGTGCCACTATTTAAGTTGGTTAATTGAGCAGCAGTTCGAAGTCGCGTGTTACGATCTTGTCGATTTGACAGCAGAGCTTGATTCCGAGTTGCGGTGTCAAATTGAGGAACTATTTTACAGCGTCCGAGCGGAACGTGAGCCATCATACCGTATCGCGTCGCGACGGCCGGTTGGGTACGCAAACTCACTGACTCCTGGTCAGAAACGCGAGAAAGAGATTGTAACATTTGCATTCGGCAGATAGAGGAGTTGGCAAGCGGTTGTCACCTTTGATTTATGGCCGCAAACCAGCAGCTTCTGTGTAAACGACAGTATCTTCTTTTTTGTTTGTGCGGACGACTTTATCGCTTTGCCTGCGTTCCCCTTGTTGCATTTTCGAAGGGCCGTACCGTGGGTTTCGGAAAAGTACAGGATTTTGATAAAAGAAAATTTGATTCTTTTTTTTATTAAGAAAAATTGATACCCAATAATTGTGTATACATTAAAAATTGGGGTTTAAAGATCAATGATATTTTTGTGTTTTGTTTGAATTTTTCCAGAGTCCGATTTGAAGTTCCTTATGAGGAAAGTGTAGTGCATATTTTTTAATTAATATAGATAGCTATCTATAATAGCGACGATCTTGTTATTATTGTCAATAATCAACTCGTGTTCGTTAATAGCCCCTTACGAGGATATTTTAAATAGTTTGCCCCAGGTCGTATGAATTGGGAGCTAAGCAAAGTCACGAACGGCAGGAACCATCAGTCTCCTAGTAAAATTAATGAGGTACGTCTCAAAGCGACAGTCACTGGTTAAATATCAATTAGGTATAATACCAAGTATAAAAGTATATACACGTTCCCTAGTATATAAGGATAGTCATCGAGTATTATTAATCGTGTTACAGAACCAGCAATTCTGAGATCATTAGGTCGACTGACACTGAATGACAGATTCAAAATTTCCTGTCAATCTCAATAAAAGAAATTCAAACGAAAAGTGCAACCTTCTGAACTCCTTAATAAAAGTATATAAAACTAATTCATATCCGTACGGAAAAATTCTTTAAGAGTCTCGGTCCATAGATAACGATCAGTGAAATGCTTTGGGTGAGTATTAAAGAAAGAAACAACTATGTGATTCATCAGAAAATCATCAAAGTCATATTGCAGGTTATAAGGAAAATGTTTGAAGTAACGTTGTAAAAAATTGAGCATCAAATTGCTTTGTACCAGTAGACATTGTATCTCTCGTACGTGATTGCATTAAGCCCAACGAAAGTTTTTCAGTAATACTCAATCGCACGGAGGTTATAACGAAGGTGAAAAGAAACGGATACTCGAGAAAACGATGCTGGCTCCTTAGAGAATGATTCTGCAGCTTCAGGGCGATGAGAACGAAACCGTTTAAGCGTTAACGAGGGGCGTCTGGATCGCGCCCAGAGAATAAGTAATTTCACGCTCGTTGTCTAGAGGATAGGCGTAAAACAAGCTGCACACACGGATACAGAGAGTGATGTCGAACAGACCTTAGAGGTAATAAAAGACGTACCGACTGGTTTGGGCACGTTCCTCTTGACTTGCATCCATTTGTAGGTAGGAACCTGAGCTTGCTGCTGTTGCTGTTGCTGATGCTGCTGTTGCTGTTGAGGATGCCCGTGTCCATGGGGATGCTGATGATGGTGCGGATGCGGTGAGTGTGCATGGGGATGTAAGGAATGAGCGGTCTGTTGTAGAGCATGATAGGCCGCCACATCAGGACTTTCCTCCTTGTAATGGCCGCTGGCAGGATGTCCAAGGAATTCAGTTTGCCGAAGAGCGGGTTGCCCGTAATGGATCGGCTCTTCTGGTAGCTGATGATGGAGGTAGTTCGAGGTTCCTCCAAGGGCGATCTGATAGTCGACCTCATGATGACTAGATTGGGTCTGCTGTTGCTGATGGTGTAGCTGCTCGTGTTCGCCATGGGGATGATTTGGTTGTACGACACTCCCAGTCGGATGTCCAAGGGCCGACGGATCCTCCCGGTAGTTACCTTGGACCTGGTGATGGTAGCCCTGGTGAGGATCTGTAGGGGTGTGGCAACCGGCGTGTTGCGTCGGATAGGAGGCATAATCAAGATTCGTATAGCTCAAGCCGTTTTCAGAAGAGATGATCGCGGTACCGTCTTCGTGGAGAACGGCACCCGTCGGCGAGTAAAAGCTCTGAGGTGGTGTGCTGGACGGTCCGGAGTCAGACGCGAGGAAGTTCTCCGAGGAGGAGGAATAGGGCGCTACCGCTGTCTGTGGATAATAGTGAGTAGGTGCCAGTTCAGGGGATGGAGGTACGGACACGTGTCCAGCCGGTGGCTGACTACCACCCTGGCCTACAAAGCTATAATTTGGATAGGAATCAGGCTTGCCGTAGGTCCCGTACATGCCCATGTCCATCATCATCATCCTTGCAGTACAGAAACATTAATCGATGCACTGGCAACGTCTCAGGGTGTGACCAGCCTATTGCGCTTTCACAACAGTACGTATCATCAACCCCATAAACACAATTGTAATCACACGCGTACCTTCACCGACCAAGGCTCTCGCCTTGGTTATCAAGTGGTACCCAGTTCTCCTCTTTAGTTTTTCCTTACACCAACTAGCGAAACTTTCTCCGTAAGTCAGCACCCAGTGCTTACGACCTCACTGCACGCTTTCACCCTCGTTTAAACATCGGCACACTTGCCACGTCAAATTGTCTCTCGCAACAATATCCCAGCTCGTAATCGTGATTCGCGAAACTGGATTCATCGATCTATAGATACTCCCAAGAGTGAACCCGGTTCAAGCACAACGCTCCTCTCGAGGAGGGTTCCCGGAGTGGACTGCAGTGTAGCCGCGCCAGCAGAGGCGAGCGGCCAGGCAAAGCTGCACGCAGGTGAGACTGACCTGACGCTGCTCTGCCGTCCTTAGCTGGCTGCCACTCTCGTACTCCTTCTGTTTGTCTCTCTGTTTCTCTCGCGCGCACGCTATCGCGCTCCGGTGCTCTCTCTCTCTCTCTCTCTCTCTCGCTTTCCGTTGCTCCCTCCTCGTCGCTCCCTGTAAATATCTCTCGTGCCGTCTAGGCCGTGCGTGAGTGGTGCGCGAGGTACGGCGGAGCTCGGCGTTGCCTCAGCCTCGTGGGATCTGGGGGACGGGAAGTTAGCTGACACGTCCGCGGCCCCCGGAGGCCGTAACACCGAGGCGGTGCCATACGGTCACGTGTGTCTCTATGGGCGTTACCAGCCAATCGGATGCAGACCTGCGCCACCGTGTTGCCCGCTGGATGATGGATCGCTTCTAGATTCTATTTTCATTCCTTTTATCTCCCATGCTGCAGTTGACACTTATCGTATACTCATAATATCGGTACCACCTTCACACACCCAGTGGCAACCTTCTCCACCTACTGTATAGGTATACGTGTGTATGCTTCCATAACCTTCTTCTTGTACCTCATCCTTATCCCTCTTTCTCTGGTTATATATATATACGCGATATTACCTTTTATACTTTTTATACTGGCTGATGCTCTTTAGTCATGCAGTTATAACCTTTTTTGTCTTCGCCATTTTTAGACTTTTTATTATAATGATTAGATTATACTTTTCGTACTCCAAAGTGGATATTTTTTAATACGCTGACTCTGGGGTTTCATACGTTTTAATTACATCCTATGGATCATGGCGTTTTGCGAGAGGGAAACTTTTTTTAAAAATATTCTTTAACTTCCTTGGAGGTAGGTTTCACGTGATTTCGTACAGCTATAGTTGGTTAATTCTTTAAAAAATTTATTATCCCATACTCAATGATTGTGAGAAAGATATCAGATAGTTTTCAAAGTAACAAAAAATTAGTGTCGAACTGTTATACGAAAATTTTAAGTTATCAAGTTTCCTGTCACATCGGTAGACACGTGTCCTGTAAGAAAGAAGCGCTTTCGATGTGGTCCATTTACGACCAACGTATTAAATTAATTCTCGGTTCGAAAATTTAATAAATGACTACTTCTTTTCAAATTTTATTTTTTCCCGCTGTAGGCTAACTTTATAGCGCCAGCTTTAAGCTTTCAAGTGAGGTATAATAGTTGTAATTCCTGATATGTATAACATCAAAAAGCAGTAGTGAAAGCGATGTCATTCAAAGAACATTTTGATTTTCGTATTTCAACTGAAGAAAAATCCTGCAGGAGCTGAGGAAATTATTTATTTTATCTTAAGTGAAAATCCTGTGTCTTTTAGTACGAGTAAAAAGTGTTAAGGGTTTAAGGATAGAAATTTGGATCTTCAGAAAAAATCCCAGCCTTCCTCCGAAGCGAGATTCGACATTTGCCTGAGAGCCGGTGGAAATATGCAGAAAGTAATGAAAATTCTTTAGAAGGTTTTTTAATTGTTCGTTATTTTTTTTGTAAAAAAAAACATCAAAATTACGCAAAAAAAGTCCTAGAATTAATACATTAAATATCAATATTAAAAAAAAATTCATTTTACTTCACGTTCCGTATGTTCTCACGCATTGTGTACCGAGGATAAAGATAATAAATTTTCTTGCTCCTTAACTCATTTTGAAAACCATCACGTGACACGTAAAATAAAAAAATAAAAATTACAACAATACTGGATGGTCTTTTCATTGCAGTGAAATTAGGTCATACGTTACTTAACGACCGTTTAACAATGTCAATCTAGTTTTGATTAACGTTCATTTCTTTCTTTTCATTTATCCGCCATTATGATTACCAGAATATTTAAAATGGACTAATAAATTTGAAATTAGCATCCAAAATCAGGAATCAAATATTCAAACTTATTTACTCGTGCATATTGCCGGTAAGGACTACTCGAGTCAGGATACTCGCTATTGAAGTTCCTGAAGTTGCCGATAGTCGCGCAAGCAAACAGTAGCTACGTTCACACCATATATCCCCATAGTACGGCGAGCTTACGAAATAATTTGTGACTTTGCAGCCGCTCAAGAAATTCATCATCTCCACGTCATCGACAAGGCTGCCACGACAATACCCACTTTCTTCCAGGGTTCGGCCGATGATACCGAAGCGAAAAGCTGCTCTATTCTTTCCCAGCGTTCCCGACAGAGCATCAAAATTGCCTTTCTTCTTCATTCGTGTACCTAGACGCCCAGGCCGATCCATCTTGTCGCATCGATGTATCCTACGAATTTTTTTTTTTTTTTTTTTTCGCAAAACTACTACAGTGCTTACACGCCGTATACTTTTCTAAGTTGGTACACATTATACTTTACTTACCTGCGGAGAGACAGGCGCGAAGACAGACTCTGCACTTGACTTTAAATTGATACACGTGAGATCATGAGATCGTCAAAACCTTCAGATAGTAAATAACTTCATTAATTCCCACTCGAGCAACTATAACCTATAAAATATCAAGACTAAACTCGAATTCGCTGTGCTTAATATTTTCCCTAAATAAACGTGAAATGAGAAACGTCAATTTTTAAGTATCGAAAGCTTCGATATCAGCATTCCGAGAGTTCATAGTTTCGTTAATGATTTCGCGCTACGAATCAAAATGGCCGACCGATCGTTAGACGCAGGAAAAACGGTAGAAATTATTTTTCCGAAATTTACCGTTGAGAGATTTTATCGTTTTACCAAGCGTGTAGTTTGTGGCAGAAAAAATTGATTTAACTATATCGAGATAAGAATCTGCGGTTAATTAGATCCTTGGACGAGGTATAATAACTTCGGGTTTTCATTATACGATCGAATCCGAATTATACGCGCGACTCTTTATCGCGACTGAGGAAAAAGCTAAACGGGCAGGAAAACTTGATTCTACGATAATATGTATTCATGGTAGAGTTACGTAGCTGATTTTAGCTGGTAATCATTCTTTACGGTGATTACCTTGTACACGTAAGTATAGTTATAGTTACATCAACAGTGACGTCATTAAAGGCACGAATAGGTATTCGTCGACATGGATTGACCAGGGCGGCCGACGCTGTCGATCGTAACTATTTATTTTCTACGCGAGACCCCGTAGCTAATTTCTCGTTTACTATCAAACCTTCCACGTAAATTAATGAACTTATTCGACTATTCGAGTTCAGCGTGCGGCCCTGATTATTTTAAGCGGCAGTCGAATCGACTAGAGCAAACCTCTTTAATGGAAGGTTAAATCTACATTCTCGTCGGTCTACGATCCTATGTATCTTTCCATTTCCAGAATCATTTAATTTTCGATTTATTTGAAATTATCGGATCAATCGAAGCTCGCGCACCTAATTACGTCATAGATAAATTATTTACGCGTGACAATTTCCGTATTCTAAATATAAAAAATGACAATGACTTTTGTATTTTCTTATTAAATTCTAAAGGGCTATTCAAAATAGGTCGAAATATTATATTATAAAATTCATCGATTGGCTCAATAATGTCAATTTAAAAAATGAAATTTTTATTCGCTTAAAAAAAAATCCTATTTCAAGACAGTGATCATCCCTTTCGGTATTATACGAAGAGTTCTGTCTTTCCGCGCACGTTTTTCCGCGATCGGTCCGAGGGCGTCGAGTAAGGGTGCGAAGTGCAGGATAAGGGTGGAAAGTCTGATGCTGGCAGATGCGACTACGGCAATGGTGAAGGACTTGAGGTCAGGGTAGGTATAGATATATCCGTAGGGTTGGAGCTGCGTCTACGCCGGCAGGACATCGGGCAGTCGAAGGACGTGTGACGGGAGCATGAGACTCGTATAGTCTGGTCCAGGAGTTCAGTGACAGGATGACACATTCCATCGTGAGAGTTTGGGCGTGCAGCCTGTATCAGGAGTTGAGTCAGAAGAGCTTATATCGAGGGCGCCACCTGCGGCCACCCGCGACATTCGCCCTGCAGGCCGACCATCAGCCCCTTGGATCTTGATCCTTATCAGACCCTTCCGATAGCTACGATTCTGATTCTGATTCTGACGGTCGGTTGCTTTTTTATTTGACGGGAGTAGCATGGACGGAGTTCATTTTAATCGGATGCAATGTCAGCGCGTGTCACTGCTTTTATTGCGGCGATATAAACCGATCTGATGAGAAAAGAATTTCTTTTTTGTTTTCAATTTCTATAATTTCAAACGAGCTACACGAATTTATTATCCGTCCCACGAATACAGAATCACTGTAGAATACGACTCTGGACCATTTTCTATCTTCGGCGAATCTTATATGAGAAGTGCTACAGTCGATTTTCTCCAAGTTCGCATTTTCAAAAAACTCTCTATTAATCGCGCTAGACAGAGAACAAATCTACTTTTCTCCAGTTCGAGTTCTACGGTCACGCGAACAAGGGTAGCTGCTGTCAAGAGAAGGAAAAAGTTCCCCCATTTTGCTATATCCGTAATATCGCTACCAGACCTCCGAGGATAGGAAATTAGGCAGAGTCGACTATATCGATATTCGCACTATATCGTACGAATCAGCACTGTACTGTACATCAGTCTTTGTACTATAAAAATTGAAAAATTCGTTACTTCAATTTCATGTATCTTTTTCCATTTGAAAATTGAATTTTCATTTTTTCTACTTCAGATGCCTCATTTAGATATTAAAATATTATTTCCACGTCCAGTCTTAGGTTTCGGCAAGACGACATATAAATTGATTGTTAAATCGTTCTTGACGTAATGGACAGATTGAGTATCGCTTTATTACACGACATACTGATCGAAGTGTACAATAATATTCATATAATTGTCACGATTAGAGTAATAGATAATTATGTTTGATGATTGTATCTCTCTAATGTATATATGCGTGTATACGTATTAGATATAGCCATTCGATACGATGTATCTTCCGAAGCAAAAATATAATTCCCAAGTCACAGACGGCACTTGCACCCGTCTTTAATTAAGGCTTAGACCGCGTGCCTGTTACGTGCTCTGACGATTATACATTTGCAACGTGGGCCTGATCGTTTCTTTATATAATAGATATATAATTAAGCAATCTGTCCGATGTTTCGTTGAGGCCGATTGATATATAGGCAGACATAAATCCCGGTCGGCTCCAGACAATACAGCCATTCATCATTTCATTAGGAACAGATTAAGAAATCAATAATACCGGGATGTCACTACAAACCCCTACCAGCGGCTAATTGGCCACCTTCACGTTACCGTTTGTTAAACGTCACTCATTAACACCGCCAAATTGATCGGCTCTTGTCACCTCCCTACAAATCCTGCTTTGGCAATGCTTTACCTCGTCTCGCTATTGGGACTGATTTCGCGCAAAAAGTTCAACCTTATTCTATAAACGGGACTTGGGGAGAAACCAAATTATATAGTAGCTATTTTTGCCTATGAGAGACTGACAAGAGGATTTTCACCTTCCTATAAATCCTACTTTGGTAATGCTTTACCTCGTCTCGCGATTGGGACTGATTTCGCGCAAAAAGGTCGACCTTATTCTTTAAACGGGACTGATTTCGCGCAAAAAGTTCGACCTTATTCTTTAAACGGAACTGATTTCGCGCAAAAAGGTCGACCTTATTCTATAAACGGGACTTGGGGAGAAACCAAATTATATAGTAGCTGTTTTTACCTATGAGAGACTGACGATAGGATTTTCACGATAAACCTAACGTTTATTAGTGGTAATATTTTTTTTTATTTTTGGAGAAGGGTGAAAATTTTGTATCTGAGCTTGCTGATACGTTGGGTAGGAAATTGAAAAAAAAAATTGTTGGTTGGTATCGATACTTGTTTACCAACAGCCACGGATGTTTATTCACTCCTTGAGACTGGTTAATGGCTTTGCAATTTTCTACGTAAACGGCTCGTTGAGTTTTAATGGAATTTTCTGGCTTATCCTGGTAAACTCGACTTTTAGCCATCTAATGCCGGATAAATATCAGCGAGCTTTTTCTTACTGCGTGTAAACTACGTCGGCTAATCCTCTTAAACAATTACGGACCAGTTGGCTGTTCGGTACCTACACCCGTCCAGTTTGGCGCCACGCTGGGTTTTGACGTGGGATGAGGCACCTGCATTGTCATGCTGAGCCACAAACACGTCCAACCGTTGAATCTTCTTCCTTTATCTAAGTCCCAGCAGTCCCCGTCGTCCTCTGACACTCTAAACTCAAGATTTTTAGAATTTTCAAATTGAGGAGTCGTGTCTGTCCTATCGAGACGGATGAATGGAACGAAGAGCTATGCCGTGTGGCAAATATACATTTTTTTTCTTTCCCAAGAAGACAAAAGAATCCAAAAAGCTTGAACGTTGATTTTTTCATTTTTAAATTTTCAAAATTTATAATTCTTTATTTAAAAGATTTTTTTCAAGTATAACATTTATAAATGGTTCGCAGCCATATGCAATTTCATAGAATAGTTTGTTCCATCTTTCGTAAGCGTCGGTATGGGTGTTTTGGATGAGTTCAGGAAAGATTTAGGTTCCAGACGTCAAGTTTTTGAATGACAATAATTATTGTTGAGAAAGTTCGAAATGTCACGTCTTAAACGGTCTCCACTGTGCTGCTCGTCTTGGCACTTAAGGTTCGAGTCACAACACGAGTTCTTCTTCTGGGCAGGGGACTACTGGATGGACGGATGGACGGGATCCTCTATTCACAGAAGTTCGTAAGTTCTTTCTGTTCGAGCGAGTTCCATTGACCTCTGTTCCTGGACGCGCGACTACAATGAATACGTCTATCGCGCGTCGCGAGGTCGAATAATAAAGAGCAGTGCTCCTGGGTCCTGTGGGCGGAATTCGTGAAGAAGCTGCTCTCCCTTGAGAAAGACCTCAGCGCAGACCCGTTAGACAACCGGATGGGAAACCTGCGCTCCGCCTTTCCCCGACTGTCCAGCTCGGTTCATTGTCTATTTTAACATTGGCATCCGCGGTCTTGACTTCTTACCACAAATACTATATATAGGAAATATTTACCAAATTTTTGTTCCTTACTTAAAATCGCCTTAAGGATCCTGACCTGTGCAGTTATATCCGTTGCATTTGTCGAATTGGGTTTATGTTTTTGGATTGTGAAAAATTTATGAATTTTTGCAAAATTTCACAATTTTATCTCGTTCATTGACACGTTAAACGTATCGTCGATAAGTATTGATATTTATGTACAACGTGAGATCGGAAAGTAGACAATTTGGTATTATTGCATCGAAAAGTTCGTGAGGAGCAGCTAACGCGCAATCGATCTTCCTTTTCATGAATTTACCCATTTTCTGCAATTCCACCCATTTTCGAAATGGCGCCCGAGTTTTTGTATGTTTCATGTGTAAGGGTGGTACAGGGATACAGGATACTGTGCACAATAGAGTCATCAATCATTTCGTAGTGCAGTCCCTCGATTGCTGTTCTAACTGCAGGGTCTTGCGACTTGACAGAATGAATGGAGTCGTAATCAAATACGTAGCTTCGGAAATACGCGAAGATATACCAGGGCTGAAACGCGTATATATATGAATTCATACCCGTCGGTTTATTTATTTATAAAAAAATTGTTGATCCTTAATCGATAATTAATAAATAATTTTTTAACTAATTTTGGATCATACTCAAATTCAATCGTTAAAATTAATTCGAATATAAATTATATCCAAAAAGTAATAAGTTTCAAAATTGATATCAATCCCTGTACAAATTTCGAATATCTTTGAAGATCTTAAGCAGCCCTTAAAACTTGCCAAGATCTCTTTTCCTGTCGAGTCAAAAATTTTGGGTCGTCTCAAAACTTGAAGGGAATTACGCTCGATTACTTCTTACACGTCGAAGTCTCGCCCTAGTCTCCTTTTTAGTGATTCCAGACATTGATTGTCAAAGGAAGTCGTGCAATTACAAAAAAAAAAATTTTCGAGTAATCACTATTAAAACAAATAATTCAATCTCACGTGATAGCTATAATCCCTAAGAATTATAAAACTTCAATCTCTCGAATCGATTAGCGAATAAGATTTGTCATCGACCATAAAAAAAAATCCCCCCACCGTACCGTAGGTCATTTTGATCATAAATCTCAAAGATTTCAACCCCATAAGATTCCCCTAGGCCCATAAGAAAGTTTCAAAGTTCACAATTCAATACTGAAACCACAATGCGCCACCAGGCAAGAAAGCCAATCAGAAAGATCCCAGAGTCCGTCAACACCAACGACAAGCAGCTCCAGGAAAATTTATAGACACTCGAAACAAACCCGACCGTGATTGTTACAATTGTAATTTATAGTACGACAGAGTCAAAACGATCCCGATCGTTCCGGGGGTCAAATCGAGTAGCAGTAGGAGGCCGGCCGAGAGGCAAAGGGAATTCCGAATAATAGCGATAAGGTGAGTTCAGGGCGGCACCTCACTAATCCTGGGGTTACGGCGCTAGCGGCGCGGCCGGTATTAACGTGTCAAACGTTCTAGGCTAATGTCTGTAACCTCAGATACATACAGGGAGACGATACGATACGATACCCACGATGCTTCGATACCACGCGCGACTACTGACAACCTAAGCGTTGAGTAAACATCGCGGATAAGGCCAGCTTTGCGACTAGCTCCGGTATCAACGGCAAGACCAGATGACCCCGAAGCTTCGTCAAAGCCCTTGTTTTAGGAGGTGAAGATTCCCATTGGGAGCAAACGAAAGTGGCAGCCATGGACAATCCCAAAAGTTAATAGGAACGCGCTCAATGGGCCAGCTTGCTCGTAGGCAACTGGATGGATCTTACCGTTGATATTGAAAGTGAAGAAAGGCGTGAGGACGTTTTAAAAGAAATGCTCGCTGCTACGCATGGCAGAACTGTTGCCCGGTGCGGAATGACTGTGCACACTCCGATCTGCCGTTTCATTCAACCTGACTCACGACATCCATTCCCTGCGTAGGTAGATCCTATCGTCATAAATATTGAATAAATATAATTAGCTGGCTGTGTTAGTCGGGTACCGACTACCAGGAGCCCCTGACAGTGCTCCGACGACCCTGATAAAAGTATAATTTCGGAATGTGTAATTGTACATCGACTTCCGGCCGCGAGTCGTTTTTTCAGCTAAGGACTTAATGCCACAGGACTCGTTTATTCGTCGACGACGAACTAACCGTCGGTCTGGAACGTTTCGTCGGTACCTGATAGGAAATATCCTTGTCACTGCCGCTTCGTTAATTTACATTGAAATTTCTTTTTCATTAATATATATATATATATGTATATATATATATATATGTATATATATCAATGACATAATTATTTCATATAGTTACGTCACGTGTTAGACTGTTAAAGAATTTCAGGATGTATCAACCCTTTGCTGGACTTAGAAAATTTCTACCCTGTGTCCAGCAGCCTTTATTTGCCGTCACTGCGTAACTCGAAGATTAGCCCAAACAAAACCATCCCTTTTTACCCTTCTCGATGTCGTTTCAGGCCTAACCCCTGTTTCTGCGGTCCGATGTCATTTAGATACCATTTGTGGATGCAGCTGAAACGTAGTAACGTGACTGTTGCCCTGAAATTATAATTTTGAATTTTTTCAATATTTTTTTTAAATCAATGAAAAAAATTATTATCCAATCATTAGATCCAGTCCCGTTGGACTTGTCTACCTTCGCTAGCTTACCTTTTGGCGCAAGAAGGATCCATAGCAGAGTTCATTCTGCTCCGCCCTATATGACACAGACTAATACGGTAATTACTGGAAGGAGTGTGTGTATCTGTAGTAATAAAGTTAGCACGGTAATTATGACAGGCTCGTTACCGGCACGTCCCGTCTCTGATATGAAGTGTTAATGAATGGACGTCCTGAGTCAGGGTTTGGCTGGTACCGTCCTGTAACACTGTTTTCTCCGTAAACAGAACCTGGTACAGTGTGCAGCCCGTAGGTTAACCCTAGACGCTTCCAAGCCTGCCTTAAATGATGAAACCATAAACGATTTTGCTTCGTTTATACTCTGCGTGAAAAATCTAATACCTGGTCCGCTAATCTAATTATAATCAATTATTATTGTTATCGTCCCTAATCAGGTACGGTTAAAATATTACATTACGGACCTCAGCGAATCAATGCCTCTAAGTCCGAAGTTGGTATATATAAGAATTCCGGAGCTTAGACGACTAGATAATGTTGCCTTATTTCACGCCGGGATTAGATCCAAAGTTTGCTCGTTGATTTGTTTGGATTTGTCGAAAGATTATTTAACGGCTCGAACGTTCTATAGTCCGAGAGGATTCGCTGCTTATAAAAGGAGGTTTATAACGTTGGTTAGATACTTGTAAAAAATCCATTGTCGTTTATACAATAATGTATACCGGGTTACTATTATATCATTGTTGAATAGTTGCTTAATGCAGCTGAAAGGGAAAATGATAATCTGCGAGTTACCGACGGAGCACTGCCCGTTCGAAAAAGAGAAAATAGTCTTATCATTTGAAACTATCGCATGGAACGTCATTTCTCTTGGTAAATATTACACAGCAATGGCTGCCTGATGCAAATTAGCCAAAATGGCGGATAGACATGTGTACGTAGTATATACGATTATTTTTTTAAACCATGAAGCAAACCGCTATCTACGGTCAAATTGTGATAACGGCTGTGTACGCCGTACGTTCGGGAAGAACGATTTTAATTTCATTTAAACTGGCAAGCTAAGCCTTTTAATTCCGCCGCTGATAAGAGGGCCGAGAATGGAATGTTTACCGAAGATACCGACACTATCTCTATCTGCGGCGGGTAATCTTCTCTGATCTGCTGACAGCTCGGTTCCGTGGGCTACCCGCCCATGTAGATTATGAGCCCTGCATACTACATACACTTGGGTCTAGGTTATATGTATATATATATTTATTATATTCAACTATCGGAACTCAGTTCTCTTGGATCAGCCCTCGTCATTCACCCCTTTGACAAGTACGTTTATAGGGAGACAAAAAAATATGAATATATTCCCACTATATCGCTTGGTATACATATATAGCAATGTCCATCTCTAACGTGCATTATCTCCAATTTGTGGATATACCTTTATATCAGCGGCGGATTCATTCTTACACATGTCGGACATGTCAGGGTAAACTACATCATATAGGTAAACATCGTATCTGATGAACAGGCCGACCTTAGGTACAGATATACATATATATATAGAATTAGAGAAATAAATTTTTTAGTCTGTACTAGAAGATCAAGCGATTTTTTTGGCAATCCTATATCATTGGCTGGTACAGGTTTGACTGTACGTTATCTAGGATTTCCCAGGAGGATAAGTCCTACAGGACGTGTATCCAAGTGGAATGGATGATCTTGACGCTTTTGACAGGAGCAAAATCCTGATGATGATCTTTATCCCTTGAATCGGTACCATGTCAATGATTACGTACAGAATTAGAAAATAACGTTTGATCGTGGGATCATCAGTATGATTTTTCCAAACCACGTGATCCTGCGTTACTGAGAGACCGAAGCGTTTCCTGAAGAAGATCAGTGACTCCTGTCGGCGAAAAAAGTCCCGAGTAAGTTGGTATCCACGCGGGTGAAGGGGATCGCGCGAAATATAAAGTTTCATCAGATCGACATGTCTGTCTGTATGAGTTTGAGAATCGAGAGCGTCGATCTTGACGTCTACGGATGCTGGGTACAGGGAGGAGGCGAAGGCTGCTGGATCCGTTGATGACGAGTAGAAGGTCGTCACTCGAGGGTGGTGGGAAGAGCAAGAGGTTTTGGGCTAGCGGGGATGAAAGGGGGAGGGTTGGGTTAGATTTCCGCGTCATTACACAGCCCTGGCGCTGGTTCCCAGTTAATTGAATGCAGCGTGTGTTGACAGGTAGGCATATTGGCAGGCAGACAGAAGACGTGGAGACTGAGAGGACGGGATGGCCGACCAGGGTTGTGTCAGATGCGGTCGCGATATCAGCCCCACGTCCTCAGCCTCCAGGACCGTGTACCTGTCATTTTCAGTGACCGTGTCAACCAGCCCCTTGCTCACCCCTTCTCTGCTAACTAACCACGCTACACCATGGAAATAACCGATATCGATATATGTCCCTTCTACGTCCATTCTATAGCCCTAACGGGCAAACTTGACAGATAACGGGAATATAGTTATATTACTGCTTCGTGTTCCTTGTAAGACACGATTTATAAGTTTTAAAAAAAAAGGACATGCTTGTATATATGTATACGGAATATATTTATTTGATTTATATAATTGTATTGCCTTCTACCAAGGTTCCGAGACGTATCGAGGTGTTAGGAAAGAGTTACAGTTTTTTGGGGGATTTTTAAAATTATTTTTAAAAAATTTCATTCGTGGACGGTTCGATCGGTAAGCGAATTTTTTGTCCTTAAGTGATACTGATCAGGGATGTTAATTAATTCTTCTTGGAGCTATAGAAAAATAGTATCCAAGTCTTCTCGCAGTGTAGATAATGATCTGATCTTTTTTTTTTTGGAGGCTGCTGTCAATTCTTTATTCTTAGATTCGTCCTCTTTGCTATTGCGGTATTCGCTTGGCACTGACATGGGACACTGGTCTTCACACCAATTCCTCCTACGCATGGCTATCCATCACTTTTATATCCGCGAAACGCAGCTAATGATGCCTTCTCGGTTGTGCGAATTATTCGTATCGTTATGTACAATGTATAGTCTCGAGATTCGGAAGCCAACGCTATGAATTCGGATACCAAGTAAAGCTACTTATACACGGTACACATTGGACCTATTGTTAGTTTACGGGATGGACCGAAGAATTGGATGGGAAATTGAAATCAGCAGCGTCACCGTTTAAGATATGTTTTTTTTGGTCGCGCGACGAATTCTCGGAAATAATGAGAAAACCAGGAATTCTCTTATTTAGGGAAAATCGAGAAAAAAAATTCAAATAGCCTTCGAGCGTAAGACAAAGTCGGGATCTCGAGAGCCACAGTGTGGTCCATGGTTCTCAGATTCAACCCTCGGCGACTACTCTTGCCAAGGACTTTGTTCAGGTATCCAGGATATCCCCAGGGACCTCCGGTAAGGCTCGCCGGCTCGGTTAAGGACACTATGCCACATTGTTGATTCCTGTCGAGGTTCTTGTCGGCGATCCCTACATGATCCTACACTTCGTACGACCTGGGATTCCCAGAGGATTCCTTCTCTATTCCAAGTCACGCATTTAATCCTTGAAAACGCGGAAACCATGTAAGGTTCGCCAGGGGCGGATCAAAGTGTCGCCTGTGTGGGACCATTTTTTTTTTTCGTGCGTGCTGTTAAGCTTCTTTCAAGAAACGTGGCTGCGCAAAGATACTTTTTTTTTTTGGTATTTTTCAAGGACATTCATATCGTATTTATTGGTACTGATAATCCTTGCCGAATTTTGCAGCTGTAATAATTACAAAATGTACCTTATATATATATAAATTTGTAAAAGGGTAGTTATGAGGACGCGTCGCACTCACAACGGCAAGCCGATGTTTTTTTTTTTTTTTTTTCTAAAACTAAACCTTCAGATACGTGGCATTGGAGTTTTGGCCTAATCTGATCTAACGAAATCATTTCTTAGCCCATCACGAGTTGCAGTGTCTGGCATGAACAATTTTTTAGAAAATTCGCTGTGAGTGCCGCTTTATGGTCCTGACAAACACCGAGTGTCCTCACAACTGTCGATACTCAAGAAAAAAGTCCTTAGAACTAGTCTTCTTAAAAAATATAAAAATTTGGAATTTTAGAGGAGATGAGGCCTTATCGGTGGTTTCTTCCTCATTTCCCTCTTTTTTTCCACATACTACCATTTTTGTGCTTTCAGTGATATATCACTTTTATCTTAAGTCCGCGATGTCGAAAAGACGCCGCTTATCAGAAATGCAGTTTCGAATCGTGTTTGGGTCTTAACGCGGGAAAGATTGATCGCTAAATATTGGCGTCTTGTCTCGGCTGCGTGTATCGTAATACCTTAACTGTAATAATACCTACAATGTTTTACAATACTGATATCATCAAAATTTAAAAAAAAAAATCACTTTTCAGGATTACACGTTGATCGCAATACATAGATTTCCTTATCAGTCAATCCTTTTCAGTTCTAAATAAAAAAATCATATTGAATTTATACATCGACATATGCCCACTAAAAATTTAGCAAATAATCGAAGGTAAAGAAAAAATTATAAAAATTATTTCTAACATTCACATTCGATATTTTTTATATATAATTAACCAAAAAATCATCTATCCAATCGTACATATAAAAAATATATTAAATAACAAAAGCATATATTTCAAGCTAAAAAAAAATTTTTTCAAACATATAGAACAAGCTGTCAATAGGAATTTCAAGTTCAGCCTCCAAGAGGTAGGCCCAGAAGTAATAAGGTACTTCGGGTGTTTGGTCGTTTGGTCAGGGCTATCCTGGGGGACAGATACGTCAACGTAGACACAGGGAGTGGATGCTGGTGTCGCCGACGCGTCTGCCAAACCTCCAGCCTCAGGGATAAAATACTATACGGTCCAGGCGACTACGGCTATTCGGTTATTCGACTGTTCGAGCTCGGATATTCGTTCGGTCGATGCCTGATAATTCGCCATTTCTGCACGGTGCCTATAATGCCAGCCTCTGTATTTCTCACAGGCACATATTTCGCCATGCGGGGTTCAAAACGAGGAAGAGTGCTAGCCGATCCATCAAAACTGCATGTCAGTAGCCATTAGCACGCTCCCACCGGTAGTACCGTACCGCCACCTTCTATTCTGCTCTCTTTGCGAACCCCCCGTAACCCCCACCCAATCCTCATTACTCGAGTCTCCGACTCTCTTCAATTTTTCTTCTCATTCCTTACCAGACACAATTATTTATTTGGCTTCTTAAAATCTTCAGCGAATACCCACTTGGGTCAATATTGCAAATTATATTTTAATTAATTCATCATTCAAGGTCATATATATTAAATTATTTGTACAGACTGAAAAAAATTTTTATTTATAGACACTGATTACGAGCCAAACGTGCATGCAAAATTTTTATGAGATTCAAGCACGGAAACCTACATGAATATTTTGTAGAAGATATGTCGTAGTGGAGAACAGAACCCGGCAGGGTTCCGTCTAGCGCCGCAACGCAGCGCGGTCGGTAACGGCAGCAGCAGCAGCAGCAGCAGCAGCTTTGGCGGGCGGCCACCATCCATCACTGAGGTGTCAGAGTCTCCCCCTTCGCCAGAAACAACTAGCTATGACATTCTTCTCGCTGCCACTGCTTCCTTCTGCCTCTGTCCGTCCTTACATCCGTTTGTCCATCGCTGTGTCCGAGCATACTTGACCGTTCGTACTTTCGTTCCCTCTTTCTTACTTTTATGTCCCGTTGGACTTCTCTTTTTTCTTCTAGATCTTTCGTGGGACCCCTTCTTACTCGGCTGCTTCTCATTTTTCTACTTCTATTTGATTCCTTGGACGTTTTAGTGCTTCATGGCTATCGGGCAGAGCTTCCTTGGGAGGATTTTGTTTTGTCCGCCGACTACCAATACGTTTAGGCACGCGCACGTGGTTTTAACAAACAATACTCTAGGCCGGCGATGCCGCTGTGATATGTTTGCTCAGACCCGCTCGTTGGGGAGAGACAGTTACGTTTTAATTAAAACACGGCCATTGTTAGTAAATATGCTAACGAGTGCTATAAGTATCAATCATGTCGTTTATGCATATCGCACGATCCTTTCACGATAAGAGGAACGTTTCGGCTTTGCCGAATGTAAACGAGAATCGTTATGTGAAACGAGAACGTGTCTTTTGTTTCTAATCGTTTTCACTCTCTCTCTTTTTTTTTTCGTGGACTAAATTTTTCATGGAAATCGTGTTACTGCTTAAGGCTTTGCAAATTTATTTTTCAAGCACTCTCTGAAATGCTTCTGTTTTAAATGACATTTAACATGTAAACACGTAATTCGTAACATTCATTTTTTTTTCATGTAACGTACGAAAAGGCAGACTGCTGTTTGATGAAGCAAATTTTTTTTTTTCTTTTTTCTAGAAAACAAATGTCGTCTTCTTTATGTTAGCCGTATTAATATATTTTTTATGTGAAACATCTAATGGCCGCGTTCCGCAAGTGATAGAATTTAAAACGTTGTATTTTCAGGCTAGCACTGAAATATAGGTATACTGGTATGCGTAGGTTGTAATATTGCGGTAACCAGGGTTAGCTCGTTGTTACAAAATTATTTTAACAATTAATTTTTCACATTTACCAGGCGTCCCGCGACGGCTCATTTTTTTTTTACTTGTATTCTTAATTGAACGATATTGAGACAGTGGTCAATTTATCTGATTATGTCATATAGTATGGTCAGTCGATGTTACTGATTTACGTGTTACACCAGGGGTTAGCTGAGAACGAAATGGCAGTTGTGAAGTTTTCGGGGCGTTCAGTCTGGATAGGGTAACGTACAATTCTATTTGTTGGATGATTGTACTGCTGCGAAATCAAGTCTGACGAAGATCGATTGGACAGCATTTCAGGCGTCAACACGGGATCGTGGTCCCATGCGCTGCACTAAGCTGGAACCCACCCTACTTCGCAGATGCTGCCAATCTTGGCCAAAGTTTCTATTAAGGAATTCCTTTTAACGAAAATAGTTTAACGTGCACGGTTTATACTTATACGTTGGTTGAATGGTCAGAAGAATAAAAGGCTCCATTGAGTCTGTAACATATAAAAATGAAATTTCGTGCAATTAATTTTTGCTGCATTCATCTTGGACTATTTTTGATAAATTTGATAATACAAAAATTTCTTTATTAATTTTAATACCAATCTTTGTCAAGTAACTTCAATCGAGATTATTCTACAATCAGACAACTATAAACGACGAAAAATAATCTATAAAATTTAAGGGTGGAATCGATGAGCCTAAGTCAGGGCTGAAAGTTTCGCACGGTGGTGACATCTGTGGATGAATTTTATGACTTTTCCCTACCGTAAAACTCTCCCGTTAAACGTTAAGCAAAAAGTATGTAAAATTTTTCGAAAATTTGACAGCAATAGAGTTTTATATTGGTGAAATATTTTTGCATGAAATTTAATATTTAGCCTGGTCCACTTTCAACTGGCAAATTTGTCTACAGTTATTCAATGCGATTTAGTGCAGAGTTTTATTCATAGGGGGTTACACGTTACATCTGGTGCAAGAAAATTCAACCGATCAAAATTGCTGTACAAAATATAGAAAATTAAATATATATATATA